>PISX010001646.1:0-169208 GCA_004024625.1 Mellivora capensis | reverse complement strand
TAAAACAGACCAGTCTTTCTTCTGGGATTGCCAGTTTTTTAAACATTTTTAATACTTACATCTTTGATTTATCAGTATTTGATTTTTTGGTAAGGAACTGCTAACTGGTTGCCTCAACATAACTTATCAAATAGCCCACCTTTTTTCTGATATGAAATATACCCCTTTTTGTACGCTGAATTTCAAGGTCAATATTTGTGGACTCTCTCTTCTCTTCCACGGCTATTGCTTAGTCATAGGGAGACAAGGACAAACTCAATTATTGCACCTTTATGATACTTTGTGACAAAGATGAGTCCTCCCTTGTAACTCTTAATTTTCCTTTTTCTGGCTACTCTTGTCTTTTTATTTTCCATGTAAACTTTAGAAAGAACTTGTCTTAATTCCCCATGCTTAAGAAAAATCCTGTTAGTATGTTTATTGAGCTTCCATTAGATTTATAGATTCATTTAGGGACAAGTGGCATTGCTATAACATTGAATCTTCTTATCCAAGACATTTATTCTCTCAAAAATGTACGTCAATAGCATTTGGAAGTGTTTCTCACATTGAGCCTTCACATTTTTAAAAAAAATATTAATTCCTAGGCTTTCATCCCTTCATTTGCCGTATAGATGACATATTTTCTTATATTATGTTTGTTATATTTTCTAATTGATAGTAGCTTATATAAGGAAAGCCATAGTTGTATATTAATTTTGTCATCAGCCACCTTACCAGATTTTCCTAATGTAGTTATTATTTTGTTTGACTTTTTGAGTTTCCCAGGCATATAAACACAAATCTGCAAATAATAGTAATTTCTATGGAAAATTTTAGTTTTTTCAGATATAGGGCATCACCCAAACTGCCTTGTCCCCTGCCCCCAAGTCCATCTGTAACGGGCACTGAAGCTGTTTTTTCAACATCCATTCCCTCTTCTTCTAAAAGTTACCTCAATTTATACTTCACCATCCCCACCTTACCCTCATGGTCCATGTGCTACTAGGGAAGTGGTTGTCCCTTGCCTCCAGTGGTGAAGCACATGGCTCACATCCAGAATAATCATGGTAATCCCATCTTCACTGCTGGCTACTGCTCCACACTGAGTTACACATGTGGCCCGATTTGGGATGTGATGGGTGATGGCTCATCTGGGAAACCGGGGCTCCAAAATGGTGGATCTTTCCACCAACCCTCTCCAAGATGGTGGACTTTCCCGCCATCCTTACTGCGGCCTCCACGTCACTGCCAGGAAACTGAAACTCTCCACCCAGGAACTTCCTAATTGGGAAATGCCCATCATGGAATTCCCCCGCCCTATGCCTTCCAATCACCACATACCTTGCCATTGGACTTGAGCCCATGCCTCATTCTGGTACGATACACTTCCCATGCCCCAAACCCTCCGATCACCACATACCTTATATGGGCGCTAGGCTATGCCCTACTTCACCCCAATAAAAGGACCTCGCCAACTCCCTCCCAGCACGACATCCCCGACTCACTCCCTCTCTCTCTCTCTCTCTTTCCGTGAGTCGTGGAACCTCGCCTAAGGGTGCTTGCAATAAAGTTCATCTCTCGGGTCCATTTGCCTCGTAGCCTTTCTTACTATCGCTGGCAGGACCAACTTAACATTTGGTGCTGAAACCCGGGAGGAGGTTGAGCCCTTGCCCTGCACAGAGGCTCCCTCCTCCTTACCTGCGGACCGAAACCTCCTGCCACCCACCTCAAAGAGGCCTACTTCAGAACCTGTTGTGGTGAGTGTTCCCTGGCCCCTGATCCACTTCTAGGTCACCCTGTCCTAGCCATGGCCATGCCTGGGCAGACCTCCGGCCACCCGGTGGCCCCACCAGTCCCAAAGACTCGGGAGACGTCCTCATTCTGCAGGAACTGCTGTCCCTCTGGTGACCCAGTGCACGGATGAGGGGACGCCCTCCTCTGTAATCTGAGTTGGTCGGTGAAGGGGACCATGGGAGCCTCCCAATCCAAATTCGACCCCAAAATGCCCCTGGGCTGCCTACTGGCCAACGTCCGTACATTGGAGTTAGACCAAGTCTTACAAAGGCGACGCCTTATACATTATTGTACCATTGCCTGGCCTCAATACAAATTAGACAACCAATTGCAATGGCTTCCCGAGGGCACATAAGACTATCAGGTGCTCACAGATCTCAACAACCTATGCAGGCATCAGGGAAAATGGTCTGAAATTCCCTATGTCCAAGCTTTCTGGACCTTACAGTCTCAGTCGTCTCTGTGCTCCCACTGTTCGACCTCTCAGGTCCTTCTTGCTCGCGCCCCTCCCCCTGCTCAGCGCATACCCCCTACCGCACCTGCGGAACCAGACCCTCCTCTTCACTCCCCCCTCTCTGAACCGCCCAAAGACCTTTCTGGACCTCCCACTCGAGCCCCCACCTTACCCCCTCCTCCTCCTCCTTATCAGCTCCCTCCTCAACCTCTGGCACCCCTTGAGCCCTCTGGGAAAACGGTGACACCAGTACCCCCACAGGCCCTGACACCCTTCCGTGAGAGCGAGGAGGAGGAGGCGGGGGCAGCAGCCTTTTCCGAGATCAAGCCCCCAGCCCCAGCACAAACCGAGTCTCTGTTGGACTTCCCATCTCCCCCTCCCATTTCAGCCTGGACACGCTCCCAAGATCCGCCATCCAGCTTAATCTGCCCCTTAAGAGAGGTGGTTGGAGCCGAAGGGGTGACCCAAGTGCATGTGCCCTTCTCCCTGCAGGACCTCTCCCAAACTGAGAAATGCCTGGGTTCCTTCTCAGCTAACCCGGACAATTTCATAAAAGAGTTCCAATATCTGGCCCAAGCCTACGATCTCACCTGGCATGACTTACATGTGGTTCAGACCACTACCCTCACCACGGAGGAGAGGGAACGCATCCAGGCTGCCACCCGAGAATATGCCGATCAGGTCCATCACACTAACGCCACCATGCCGGTAGGCGCTCAGGCGGTTCCTGCTGTAGAGCCGGGATGGGACTATCAGAATGGCCAAGATGGCCGCCCATGGCGAGACCGCATCGTTCAATGCCTTATTGCCGCCATGAGGGCAGCCTCCAATAAAGCTGTTAACTATAATAAGATAAGGGAGGTTATCCGAGCCCCAGACGAAAACCCGGCCCTGTTCCTTAACTGGATGACTGAGGCTCTAACACAGTACACCAGATTAGACCCCGCCTCCCCGGCGGTGCCACAGTCCTGGCGACCCACTTTATTTCTCAATCGGCACTGGACATCAGGAAAAAACTAAAAAAGGCAGAGGAGGGCCTGCAGACCCCCATCTCTGACTTGGTGAAAACGGCCTTTAAGGTTTTTAACTCCTGAGAGGAGGCAGCCGAACTCCAACGGCAAGCCAGACTCCAGCAGAAGGTCCAATTACAAACCCAGGCCCTGGTGGTGGCCCTGCGGCCAGCTGGTTCCGGGAATCAGCAACGAGGGGCAACCAGTTCCAGGGGCATGCTTCAAATGTGGTGCTGAAGGGCACTGGGCCCGTAATGTCCTAATGTCCTAACACAAAGGCACCCATGAAACCGTGCCCTCAGTGTCACCTGATGGGACACTGGAAGTCAGACTGTCCTAGCCTCGGGGGATCCTTGGCGCCTCTATGCCAGGGAAACCCTGAACTGGCAAGTCCTGCTTTCCAACTCAGGCTGGAGGACGACTGACGGAGCCCGGACTCGGATACCCCTTTCACCCAAGCCGAGCCCAGGGTAACGCTCCAGGTAGCGGGTAAGTCCATCTCCTTCCTGCTGGACACGGGGGCTACCTACTCAGTCCTGCCATCCTACTCGGGACCCACACATACCTCACCAGTCGCGGTGATGGGGATCGACGGCACCTCCTCTTCCCCTAGGATGACCCAACCTCTTACTTGCAGCCTGGATGGTTTCCTTTCTCTCATTTATTCCTCGTAATCCCCACCTGCCCAGTGCCCCTCTTGGGAAGAGATATCCCCCCAAAACTGCGGGCCACCACCCACCTTTCTCCCTCCCCTTCAGCCTCGGAGTGTCTCCTACTGCCACTCCTCCCCTCTCCTCCAACTCCCATCCCAACAAACCTACCCTCCATTAATCCCCAAGTTTGGGACACATCCAAACCCATCGTCACCTCCTACCATAGTCCAGTTCATATCCGGTTAAAGGATAACTCCACATACCCCTCTAGGGCTCAGTTCCCCATCTCCCTGATCCATCATCAGGGTCTCAAACCTATAATAGACCGCCTAAAGCAGCAGGGCCTCCTCATCCCCGTCAACTCCCCCTGCAATACCCCCAATCCTGCCTGTACGAAAGCCATCAGGGGCCTATCTGCTGGTACAGGACCTACTCATTAATGAAGCCATCGTCCCACTCCACCCCGTCGTCCCCAACCCCTATTCCCTGCTGTCTCACATCCCTCCCGGCACCTCCCATTTCACAGTACTCGACCTGAAGGACGCATTCTTTACTATTCCCCCGCATCCTGACTCCTATTTCCTGTTCGGCTTTACCTGGGAAGACTCTGACACCCATGTTTCTGGGCAATTTACCTGGACGGTCCTACCACAAGGGTTTCGAGACAGCCCCCACATTTTCGGCCAGGCCCTGGCAGCTGACCTCTGGGAATGCCTCCAGGGAACCAGTACCTGCTGCAGTATGTGGATGACCTACTTCTCTGCAGCCCTTCCCTCCTTACTTCCCAGGAAGATACATCTACCCTACTGAACTTCCTGGGAGCTAGGGGATATAGAGTCACTCCATCTAAGGCCTAGCTATGTACTCCATCAGTCACATATCTAGGGATCTCTCTGACTCCTACCTCTAAATCCCTTACTGGGAACCGTATTTGCCTCCTCCGAGAACTGCAACCCCCCCAGAACACAGATGAGATACTCTCCTTCCTGGGACTCACAGGGTTTTTTAGACACTGGATTCTGAACTTCTCTATCCTGGCCCAGCCTTTATACCAAGCAGCCAAGGAAACCCCCCCAGGGTCCCTTAACTGATCCTACCTCAATCCAGCACGGATTTTTGAAACTCCGAGACCGCCTCATCAAAGGGCCAGTTCTGGCCCTCCCGGATCCTACTAAACCATTCCATCTCTTCACGGATGAACGCTCTGGGTCAGTCATGGGCCTTCTGGCTCAGCCCACTGGGCCCATGTATAGGGTAGTGGCCTACATGTCTAAGCAGTTAGACCCCACCACCCAGGGTTGGTAACCCTGTCTCAGGGCGCTGGCTGCTGTGGCCTCCCTCACTAAGGAGGCCCTAAAACTGACCCTAGGACAGCCTCTTACAGTCTACTCCCCCCACTGACTCATGGACCTCCTTGGCCATCGGTCTCTGGCCCAGTTGACTCCCTCCCGGGTGCAGCTGTTCCATTTGTTATTCATCGAAAACCCTCAGATATCTTTGTCTGTCTCCCCCCACTTAAACCCTGCGACTTTACTGCCTGCACCCTCGCCTACCTCTGACCCTTCTCACTCTTGTCCTCAACTTCTAGAGAACTTCACCCCCTCTTACCCTGGACTCTCCAATCAACCCCTGACTAACCCTGACCACATCCTGTTCATGGATGGCAGCTCCCTTCTGGCCTCAGATGGCCTGCACCACGCTGCCTACACTGTAGTTACCTCTGAGGCGGTTGTTGAAGCAGCCCCACTTCCTCTTGGGACTACCTCCCAGAAGGCAGAGCTGATAGCCCTAACCCAGGGGCTCCACCTGTCCAAGGGACAGCGAGTCACTATTTACACTGATTTCAAATATGCTTACCTCATATCCCACACTCACTCGGTTATTTGGCAAGAAAGGGGATTCCTGACTACCAAAGGTACCCCTATTATAAATGGGCCACTCATCGCCAGGCTCCTCGAGGCCCTACACCTACCCACTGAGGTCGCCATTGTCCACTGCCAGGGACACCAAACTACCCCGACCCGATCTCCCTAGGCAACAACAAGGCTGATATGGTGGCCATGCAGACAGCCCTTAGCGCCACTCCTGCCCCTGTACCCTTCCTCAACACTGTGCACCAATCCTGTTACACCGAGGAGGAGACACTAGCACTCCAAAAGCTGGGGGGGGGGGTAAACTGGGGGACAAAGGGTGGATCCACATCTAGAACCGTATTGCCATACCTGAAAACCTGGCTCACACCTTGGTCACAGAGATTCACCAGTCGCTCCTTATTGGCCCCAAGGCGTTGTTTCAGTTCTTACAACCTCTCTTCTATCACCCTTCCCTGTCCAAGATAATTGAAACCATTCACAGGGCATGTACTGTCTGTCCAGCTGTCGATGCACAAGGAGGGATCCGCAGGCCAGGACCTAACCACCAATTGCAGGGCCATCAGCCGGGAGAAGACTGGCAACTGGACTTCACCCACATGCCCCACCACAAAACCCTTCGCTACCTACTAACCTTGGTTGACACATTTACAGGCGGGATAGAGGCCTTTCCCACGGCCTGTGAGATGGCAGACGTCATGGCCTCGATCCTTATTGAACACATCATCCCCCATTTTGGGCTGCCCTGAACCCTCCAGTCAGACAATGGGCCCGCCTTCATATCCAGCATAACCCAGCAAGTGGCTGAAAGTCTCAACATCTCCTGGAAACTACACATCCCTTACCATCCTCAGTCATCGGGTAAAGTAGAAAAGGCCAATGGCCTCCTTGAAGCCCAACTCACCAAACTTACCTTGGAAACCCATCTTCCTTGGCCCACTCTCTTGTCCCTAGCCCTCACCAGGCTTAGGGTGGCTCCCCATGGGCCCTCGGGATTAAGCCCATTCAAACTCCTCTATGGTCATCCCTTCCTTATAGACCACAATCTTCCAGCTGTTCCCCCACCCCTCCTCTCGTATCTACCTTACCTTACCCTCCGAGGTTTGGGCCCTTCTGAGAGCTCATGCTGACTCCATCACCCCGGCCCCGAACGACCCTGAGGATGATGGGACTCCTCCCCGGAAACTACTCCCGGGTGACCAGGTTCTCCTCAGGAGTCGCAACCCCGGTCCCTTACAGACGCAGTGGGCAGGACCCCACACTGTCATCCTTACTACCCCAACGGCAGCAAAATTACTGGGCTACCAGCTGCGGGTGCATATCAACAACCTTAAACGGGCCCCCACTGACAATAAGTGGGCCTCCCAGATGGTGGGCCCCACCAAACTCTGCATGGTTAGAGCTACTTCTCTTACTCCTCCTGAATCCCCAGATCCAGGTGGAGTCATGTGACTGCATGAGGGGCTCAAGTACCTCACGCTATTTCTCTTCCTATACCTCTATGACCAAATCCTGCTACCAGGGAAAAACACCGACCCTCTGCACGTCACCCCATGCCCCGGGAAGAACCTTTTGGACCTCTGAACTTTCTCAGACCTACTGTCCCCCCTGCACTAATTACCCCAAATCTGAAGAAGTCTGCTGGACCTATTTGGCCCAAATAGGACTCTCTGATGGGGGGGAGGGAGTCCAGGACCAGGCCACCCGCAACAACTCCCTCAAGAAAGTACAACAACTCCTGAATTGGGTACAAGCACAACCCGAATATAAAGGGATCAACCTTGACCCTTTATGGGGGGCATCCTCCACCGGACCGCTCACCCTAACCCTCCTAAATTCCAGCTACAACCTCTGGAAGAATGTCTCCAGGGGGCAAGACTGCTGAATCTGTTTCCTTCCTCACTAACATCATCGGGATACCAATTCCTAACTCCTGGCCTATACCCAGTTCTTCCACTAAGACGGTTCACATCGGACCCATCGGTGCTCCCATACCGATCCTGAACCTCACCTCCACACCTCACACCACCCACAACATCTCCACTCTCCCCTACTGCACCCCCCCAGGAATCTTTCTCTCCTGCCCGAAAGGGATCTATCGCTGCCCAACCGCCAATGATTCCTTGGATTGTACTCTCATCCTTCTGTCTCCAACCACTAGCATCCATTCATCTGAACAACTCTTATCTCAGGTGTTCCCTACCTCTCAGAAGAGGAGGGCTGCCTTCCTCTCCTCCTTAATAGGGGCAGGACTAACAACTGGGGTGGCAGGGCTGGGAATCTCCATTAACTTCTATTATAAGCTCTCCCAGGCACTCAACAAGGACATGGAATGAATAGCAGATTCCCTCACTGCCCTAGAGACTCAAATCACCAGCTTAGCCGCTGTCACCCTGCAAAACCGATGCGCCCTGGATCTCCTCACCGCCGAAAAATGGGGAACATGCCTTTAGTTGAACAAAGAATGTTGCTACTTCACCAACCAATCAGGCATAGTCACCTCCAAAGTCAAGGAACTCAAGGACCAGATCCAAGCGAGACACCAAGATGACTCTATTTGGGGTTTAAACCCCCAAGCCTGGGCAACCTGGCTCCTCCCCTTGGTAGGGCCCCTCTGTATACTCCTCCTGTCTCAATCGATCCCAGCCTCATACGCTGCTTACGGGAGCGCCTGCAAGAAATGACCAGGGTATCAGTCAACCAACTCCTCCTACAGCCCTATTCCCGCCTGCCCACTTCCAAGGGCCTCTATGACAACGCCCCACCGCCAGCAGGAAGCAGCCAGAGCAAAGTCTATGCCCCCGACACCAATATAAATATAAAGAGGTCAGAATGAAGGGCCAGCTGGGAAACTGGGGCTCCAAAATGGCGGATCTTCTCGCCAACCCTCTCCAAGATGGCGGACTTTCCCACCATCCTTACTGTGGCCTTCACGTCACTGCCAGGAAACTGAAACTCTCCACCCAGGAACTTCCCAATTGGGAAATGGCCATCACGGACTTCCCCCACCCCATGCCTTCTGATCACCACATACCTTGCCATTGGACTCAAGCCCATGCCTCATTCTGGTACGATACACTTCCCCCGCCCCATACCCTCTGATCACCGCATACCTTATATGGGCGCTAGGCTATGCCCTACCTCACCCCAATAAAAGGACCTCACCAACTCCCTCCCAGTGCAACTTCCCCGACTCACTCCCCCTCTCTCTCTCTTTCTGTGAGTTGTGGAACCTCGCCCAAGGGTGCTTGCAATAAAGTTCATCTCTCAGATCCATTTGCCTTGTAGCCTTTCTTACTATTGCTGGCGGGACCAACTTAACAATGAGGGCATCCAGACAGCAGTCCCCCTTTCTCGCTGAGCTCTGAGGAGGTGTAGGCAACCTTCCTGTGAGCCAAGAAGGACTCAAATCAGGAAGCAGCTGATAGCAGAGAAACTGACCTTGGTGGCATCACTGAGCTGCTGAACTAAACCAAACCTGTAGCCCACCCTCACTTTAAACTTGCAGTTGATGAGCCAGTAATCACTCTTATTGTTTAAGCCAATTTAAGATGTTATTCTGATACTTGCAACTGAACACATTGTAGCCTACAGGTGACCATCAGGAATCACTTAAGCTCCTTGAGTTTAAAGGTTGTCTTGGCTGCGTGGTCAGGATCACTTGAAAGGGCCTTGGGCTTCTCAGTTTCTCCAAATGAATTGCAGACTTTAATTCAACATCTTAAAGCTATACAACTTTTAGAAGAAAACATAGGAGAAAATTTTTGTGACCTTCTGTTTGGCAAAAATTTCTTAGACAAGCACTGTCTATAAAAGATAAAAAAAAGTATAAATTGGCCTTCGTCAAAACTAAAATTTGTGTTCATCAAAAGACACTCTCAAGAAAATGAGAAGATAAGTTGTAGGACTAGAAAAAAAATTGAACATCAAGTATCTGATAAAGGACTTGCATCCAGAGTATAAAAGAACTCTCAAAACTCAATAATAAAATAAGCAAAAATTTGAACAAGTATTTTGTTAAACTGCAAATCCAGCACTGTCTTGATTGCTATAAATTTTTAAAAAGATTTTTTATTTATTCGTTTGAGAAAGAGAGGGACAGAAAGAGCACAAGCATGGGGAGAGGCAGAGGCAGAGGGAGAAGTAGACTCCCCACTGAGTAGGGAGCCCCATGTTGTGCTTGATCCCAGGACCCTGAGGTCATGACCTGAGCTGAAGGCAGATGCTTAACTGACTGAGCTATCCAGGTACCCCTGTTGTAACTTTAAGATTAAGATGAGTTAAAGACAGAATAACTCCTCCAACTCTGTTTTTCTTCTCAAGTATTTTTGGCTCCCCTCCAGCAACCCTCAGTTTGTTTCCCAGAGTCAAGAGTCTGTCATGGTCTGTCTCTCT
Source organism: Mellivora capensis (assembly GCA_004024625.1). NCBI lineage: Eukaryota > Metazoa > Chordata > Mammalia > Carnivora > Mustelidae > Mellivora > Mellivora capensis. The sequence continues at coordinate 159,049 of PISX010001646.1, read as the reverse complement.
GATTTCTTCTCTTCAGTTTTCCCTCCCTTCCTCTGTGGTTCTCTGCACTATTCCTTACATTCCACATATGATTTAAATATATGATAATTGTCTTTCTTTGACTGACTTATTTCACTTAGCATAATGCCCTCCAGTTCCATCCATGTTGATGTAAATGGTAGATATTCATCCTTTCTGATGTCAGCCTATCAATTTTGATTGAGATTGCACTGAATCTGTTGATCAAACTTAAGAATGTGAGAAATTTATTCAAATTTAAGAAGACATATCTTAACTATGAATTTTCTGATGCATGACCATTCTACATCTCTCTACTTACTTAGGTCTTATTTAATTTCTCTCAACAATAATAATAGGTTTTAATCTATAGGTCTTATACATCTGTCAGATATGATGCTATTACCCGTTTTATAATTTAAAAATTTTTAGTTACTGATTGTTTATTTCCAGCATACAGAAATTTAATTGCATAGTTATCTTGTAATCTGCACCCTTTCTAAATTCATTTTTTAGTTCTAATAACATTTGTGTAGATACTATTGGGTTTTCTATACACATGATCATGTTGTTTGTGAATAAAGACGGTATTGCTTTTTCCACTCCAACTGAGATTCCTTTGAACTTTTTTTCTTGCCTTGTTAAATGACTAGACCCTCCAGTATAGAGTTGGATAGAAGCAGTGATGACAGACACACTTGCCCTGTTCCTGATGTTAGGAGGAAAGCATTCAGTCTTTTGTCATTAAATATGATATTTAATTTCGGATTTTATATTCTTTCCATCAGGTTAAAGAAGTTCCTTTATATTCCAGTTTGGTAGGTGGGGGTGGTTATCAGTAACTGATGTTGGATTGTTTTAAATACTTTTTTCTTTTCTTTTCTTTTTTATTTTTTTCATCTGTGATAACCATGTGGCTTTTCTTTTATAGTTTTCCTTTTTTAACTCTTAAAAGAATGAAAAACAAGCCAAGTCTGGGAGAAAATCTTTGCAAACCAGGTATCTGATAAAGAACTTGTGGTAGTAAAATATAAAGAACTCTCAAAACTCAACAAAAAGATAATAAAACACTCAATTTAAAACGGTACAAAAGTTCGAGTGCTCGCTTCGGCAGCACATATACTAAAACGGTACAAAAGTTCGAGCAGACTTTTTTTTTTTTTTTTTAGATTTTATTTATTTATTTGAGAGAGAGTGTGTGTGTGCTCCTGAGAGTGGGAATTGGGGGGAGGGGCAGAGGGAGAAGCAGACTCCTAGCTGAGCAAGGAGCCTGTTGTGGGGTGGGGATTCCAGGATCATGATCTGAGCCAAGGGCAGACACTTAATGGACTGAGCCATCCAGGCACCTCTAAAGGGACTCTTTACAAAAGAAGAACTCTGGATAGCAAATAAGAACTTAAAAAGATACTCAATATTATTATTCATTGGGGAAATGCAAATTTCTTTATTTTTATTTATTTATTTTTAAAGAGGTTGTTTATTCATTTGAAGCAGAGAGAGAGCATGACTGGGCTGGTGGTAGGGGTGGGTAGGGGAGAGGCTGAGGGAGAGGGAGAAGCAGACTCCCTGCTGAGCTAGGAGTCCAATGTGAGGCTTGATCCCAGGACCCAGAGATCATGACCTGAGCTAAAGGCAAATGCTTAACCATCTGAGCCACCCAGGTGCCCCAGGAAACAAATTTAAACTACAATATATACCAATTAAAATGGTTAAAATTAATAAGTAACCATAACAAGTATGTTAGTGTGTTAGTTAGGGTGAAATATGTGAAGATATTTATTATAGGAATTGGCTCATGCACTTCCAGAAGCTGAAAAGTTCCACCATCTGCCATCTGCAAGCTAGAGAAGGTGGGAAGCCTGTGGTCTAATTCAGTCCAAGTCCAAAGGTCTGAGAACTAGGAACTCCAGTGTCCAAGGGCTCAAGAAGATGCATGTCCCAGCTCAAGAATAAAAGAGAGGGAATCTGCCCTGCCTTCAACTTTTTGTACCTCTCCACCCTCAGTGGATTCAACGATGCGATGCCTGTCTGCTTTGGTGAGGGGAGGGCAGATCTTTACTGGGTGTGGAGTCAAATACTACTGTCCTCTGGAAACACCCTCACAGACACACCCAGAACTAATGTTCCACCAGCTGTCTGGGCAACTCTTAACCCTGTCAAGCGGACACATCAAACCCACCATCACAGCTGGCAAGGGCAAGGAGAAACTGAAACTCTCATAGATTGCTGATGGGAATATAAAGTGGTATGATTATTTTAGGAAATAGTCTGGTGTGTCTTTTTTTTAAGATTTTATTTAATTATTTGACACAGAGAGAGAGAGATCACAAGTAGGCAGAAAGGCAGGCAGAGAGAGGGGGGAGGCAGGCTCCCGGCTGAGCAGAGATCCTGATGCGGGGGTCGATCCCAGGACCCTGAGATCATGACCAGAGCTGAAGGCAGAGGGTTTAATCCACTGAGCCACCCAGGCACCCCTAGTCTGGTGTTTTTTAAAAAAAAGTTAAATATGCACCTACCCTATGATCCAGGCACTCCACTCCTAGATATTTATCCAGAGAAAAGGAAATTGTGTTCATACCAAGACTTGCTTGCAAATGTTTGTAACAGCTTTATTTGTAATAGCCCCAAGCTGAAGACAACTTGAATAATGGTCAAAAGGTAAACAGATAAACGAATTGTGGTACATCTGTACAATGGAAAACTACAAAGTAAAAAAAAAAAAAAAAAAGAATAAGTTACTGATATATGCAATAACATGAATGAGTTTCAAGGTAGTTATGCTAAATGAAAGAAGTCAAACAAATAGAGGACATGCTCTATGAATCTGTTTATAGAAACTCTAGAAAATACAAACTAATCTATAGTGATAGAAAGTAGATGAGTGGTTGCTTGGGGATGTGGTCTGTGAAGACAGGCAGGATGTCTGGCAAAGGGGTCCAACGAGGCATTCTGGGCTAATGGACATCTTGACTGTGGTAATAGTTTCATAAATGTGTACATATGCCAAATGTCTCAAATTGCACAATTTATATATTACATCTCAATAAAATTAGTTTAAACCCTCACTTAGTATTTTTAATGTAGTAGAAGCACATGATAAAACAAATTCAAACAGTAGAGAAAATTATTTGATTAAGAACTTCAGGAGAGAGTTCTCTCAGAAAAATGGAGTTCATAGAATAGCAAATATATTCGATTGCTTGAGAACTAACAATTATTGTTTTTAAACAAATCTGATAGAACATTTGGAAAATTTAAGAATGGATTTATAGGAAACTTAACCAATGAAAAAAGTAAGCCAACTGTTAAGAAACACCAAAAAAAAAAAAAAAAGGCAGGTATGGCTTTTTTGCCTAACCCATGAAAATGTACATGGTCATGGAGACTCAAGCACTGACTATAGATTTGCTTAAATCTGAGGAAAGCAGGATTGGGGGAAGTAAGGAGTAGCAATAGAAGAGAACTAAGTCTTTATCTTCCATAACATGAAGTCAATAGATTATTCTAGAATTGGCAAATGAAAAATAGCAGCATGCACATATAAAAATAGGGAGATAATCAGAAGAAATAGCTGGAAAAAATTGAAAGTTTTGGGCACCTCGGTGGCTCAGTTGATTAAGCAGCTGCCTTTGGCTAAGGTAATGATCCCAGGGTCCTGGGACTGAGTCTTGCTCTATCCCTGCTTCTCCCTCTGCCTCTGCCTCTCTCTCTCTGTGTCTGTCATAAATAAACAAATAAAATCTTAAAAAAAAAAAAAAAGAAAAGAAAAATTTGTAAGTTTTGCCCCTGAAGAGTTCATGTGGGTCAGTGGACTGATCCTTCTTAGATATTAAACTTTTATCAATATGTGCCTGAATTACACTATTCTGGAAGGGGGTGTAGTGCAGTGATTATAAGCCTAAACTCCAGAGCCTGAAGGTCTGAGTTCAAACCCCTACTCTATCAGTTAACAGCAAGGAGGCTTTGGGCATGCTATCATGTCATGTACCTATGCGTATGCTTTTAAATTTGTATCCCTGGAATCAGACTGTTCATTTTTTCTGCCTCCCTTTTTTTTCTCCTTAATAGCAACTTTTGTAATTCTCTCCTAATTCGCACAATCAGATCTATCTTGTTCTTGTTGATGGCTGCATAATATTCTCAGTGTCCCCTACTAAAGACCATTCAGATGACTTTGGTTCTTTGCTATGACATTCTGTGAGTGTGTCCTTAGGGTAAATTTCAGCTGAGAACACAGCCTCTTTCACAGGGACAGGCAGGACCTCAAGCAGGAGTAAGGGCATCCTGCCCTATTTTTCTGTGGGCTCACCTGCTTTTGATTTTTTGTATTGTTTGCAGCGAATGACATCAGCTTTGCTGCCTCAGACAAAAGTCCTCTAAAGAATGCCTCATTAAATAACTCTGTCCCCCTTCAGTGCCCAGGGAGTCCAGGATTCAGGGGATGTGTAGCGGCCACTTAGGGTTGGGAGTCAGACAGACCTGGTTCTGTGACCTCCGGCACACACTTTTTCTTGGCCCTGGGCCTCAGTTTCTTCATCAGCAGAAAAAGAAAAATGACATGATGGGTACATCCTGGGGAAGTGATTCTAAGAAATAGACCATTTTGGAAGTAAGTCTACGGAAATGCAATCAGTTCAGCTCCTCTCCACCCAGACCTTGAAACCTCTGCCTTAGGACTTTGCTTCCCTTTCTATTTATATCCAGTTTGTACAATCACCGCGAGTTAACTCCTTTCGGTAAAATCAGAAATGACACGAGAGAAATAATAATGGCCTGGGAATTTTGTAGACTAATAGTGGAACTCCTTGCATTTGTGTTTTAGATGGCTTCACCGCACCTAGTATAGCACTTAGGCTTGCAAGTAGCCAGATGGCAGCTTCTTCTAGGGGAAAGGGCAGAGTCAGACCAAATGATGAAGGAGTTAGCATTATGTTGCTTACTGCAAATCTTCCCACTGAAAAATGGTTACAAGAAGGGAGGGGCAGAGTTTGGCTTAAAATGCCCTTATGTGTCCACTTCGTTTCCCCGCAAGGACAGGGCAGAGAGGAGGGATGGCCTCAGCCAAAGCCCTCCACTCCCCCCAACCCTCCTCTCTGCAGAAATTTAGCCTATTGATAGTGTAGGATCCTCGTTAAGGCATCCCATGCTGGGGAAGGTAAATACCTGGGTCAGTAGTTAACATCTAGGGGCTGAGGTTAAGGGCACTGAAGAGTAAATCTCAGGTGGGACTGGCCATAAAATTTCTTACAGTCTTTGCCAGATAAGCCAAGATAACCTCAGTTCCCCGCCTTTCTCGATCACCATTTTTTGAATCTGATCTAACAGAGTCCATGAGAAAAGAAAAGGGGCTCTGGACTGCTCTTTTCCGCCCTTCTCCCACAAAGGCTGCGTGAGGGTTGCCCTTCAACTTCTGTATACTTCTTGATCATCCTTTCATTTCTTTATTCCTGCTTGAACTGAGGTTCAAGCAGTGTGATGTGTGGTTCCTGCTCTTGGGGAACTTGCAGGAAGAAGACCAGTGGAAACAACCAGCAGCAGAGCTATGGGTCTTTTGAGGAATCTCTGTGCAGAATATACATTGAAAAAGTGGGTTGGGTGTGTGAGGGGTCAGTTCTACTGGACAGTAGGATTCATAGAAAAGGTGTCCTTAGGATGATGGGTCATCATTCAGCAGAAGGGATTTGGGAGTGGGAACATCCCTTTAAACTGAAGGCACAGCCTTGGTAAACTAGTAATTCAAGATGACCAGAGAAAATGGGTGGGTGGTGGAGAGGGCAGTAAGAGCTTCGAGGGGAGACTCTGGCACAATCACAGAGGTTCTTATTTGCCCAGCAATAAGGTCCTTGGACTTGATTACTCTCCCAAAATCTTCGCACTTGCACCTCCTGAAGGTCTGGATTGGTGATGCCGACTTTTATTCCCTGTACTGGTCGGCAATATCCATGGCAAGCAACCAAGGTGAAAATCTAATGGATTTAAGCTGATAAGGAAATCACTGGAAAGCTATCAGGAGCTCACAGAATACCAGTAAGGGACCACACCATTGGCTTACCTCTGTTTGCTTGCCTCCCAACCCCGGAGTTACTGCAGGTTCCTGCTTATGACTGCAGTGGACTGAATGACAATAGGGAAGAGGTAGTATTGATAAAGGATGTTGAGGTGCCCTAGGAAATTTGCTTGTGTTTTTCCTATGGCTGGTTAGTACCCCACTGAATGGTTGTACTGCCATTTATTTATCTATTTACCCATTGACGGTCATTGGTATTGGTAAGGCTTTCTTTTTTTTTTTTTTAAAGATTTTATTTATTTATTTGACAGAGAGAGAGAGATCACAAATAGGCAGAGAGTCAGGCAGAGAGAGGGGGAAGCAGGCTCCCCGCTGAACAGAACACCCGATGTGGGGCTCCATCCCAGGACCCTAAGATCATGACCTGAGCCGAAGGCAGAGAGAGGCTCAACCCACTGAGCCATCTAGGTGCCCCAGGGCTTTCTTATTTTTAACATTAGTCAACAAGTACTTAAAAAATTTTTTTAAATATTATTTTATTTTTTATTTTGTTAATTTTTTTAAATGTAGTGTTCCATGAGTCATTGCTTATGTGCTCATTGAAATACATGCCCTCCTTAATACCCCTTACCTCAGGCTACCCATCCCATATTCCCCTGCCCTCTGAAACCCTCAGTTTGTTTCTCAGAGTCCGTAGTCTCTTGTGGTTCATCTCCCCCTCTGATTTCCCTCTTCACTTTTCCCTTCCTTCTCCTGATGTCCTCTATGCTATTCCTTATGTTCCACAAGTAAGTGAAACCATATGATAATTGACTTTCTCCACTTGACTTATTTCACTCAGCATAATCTCCTCCAGTCTTGACCATGTCAGTGCAAATGATGGGTATTCTTCCTATCTGTTGGTTGAGTAATATTACATGTTAAATATGGATCTTATTTTCTTTATCCATTCGTCTGTTGAAGGGTATCTCAGCTCCTTCCATGGTTTGGCTATTGTGGACATTGCTGCTATGAACATTGGAGTGCATGTGGCCCTTCTTTCACTACCTCTGTATCTTTGGGGGTAAATACCCAGTAGTGCAATTGCAGGGTCATAGGGTAGCTCTACTTTTAATTTCTTAAGGAATCTCCACACTGTTTTCCAAAGTGGCTGCACCAACTTGCATTCCCACCAAGACTGTAAGAGGGTTCCCCTTTCCCCACATCCTCTCCCACATTTGTTGTTTCTTGCCTTGTCAATTTTTGCCATTCTAACTAGTGTAAGGTGGTATCTCCATGTGGTTTTGATTTGAATTTCCCTGAAGGCTAATGATGTTGAATATTTTTTCATGTGTGTGTTAGCCATTGGTATGTCTTCTTTGGAGAAGTGTCTGTTCATGTCTTCTGCCCATTTTTTGACTTGATTATTTGTTTTTGGGGGTTGAGTTTGAGAAGTTCTTTATAGATCTTGGATACCACCCCTTTATCTGTAGTGTCATTTGCAAATATCTTCTCCCATTCCGTGGGTTGCCTCTTAGTTTTGTTGACTGTTTCCTTTGCTGTGCAGAAGCTTTTTATCCTGAAGTCCCAAAAGTTTATTTTCGGTTTTGTTTCCCTTCCCTTTGAAAGAAGTTGCTGTGGCCGATGTCGAAGGGGTTACTGCCTATGTTCTCCTCTAGGATTTTGATAGAATCCTGCCTCACGTTGATGTCTTTCCTCCATTTAGAGTTTAGCTTTGTGTATGGTGTGAGAGAATGGGTCAAGTTTCATTCTTCTATACATAGCTGTCCAATTTTCCCAGCACCATTTATTGAAGAGACTGTCTTTTTTCCATTGGATATTTTTTCCGGCTTTGTTGAAGATTTGTTGTTATTAAGCTCCATTGGCTTGCCTGCTTGCTGTGGGTTCTGATTGTTTTGAACACTTGGGTTTGTGCTGGTGATTTTTTTTAAATTTTTTTATTTATTTGTCAGAGAGAGAGGGAGAGAGAGCGAGCACAGGCAGACAGAGTGGCAGGCAGAGGCAGAGGGAGAAGCAGGCTCCCTGATGAGCAAGGAGCCCAATGTGGGACTCGATCCCAGGACGTTGGGACCGTGACCTGAGCCGACGGCAGCCGCTTAACCAACTGAGCCACTCAGCCATCCCTGTGCTGGTGATTTTTAAATCATGTGTTACCACGGTTGCCCTAGCATTCAGCTAGAATGGCGTTGCTCAAGAATTCCTGATCTGCCCAGTGGCCCATTCACTAAACTAGTTTGGGGTCAACTGATTCATAGAAAGCCCAGCTCTGCCAAGACCATCAGGCTCGGGATCACCTCTGCTTGGGACTCTAGCCCCAATCCCTCTGTCTAAAAGAGTACTGTGAGCCCCTTGGTTGTCACTCTGGAGAACAATGGAATTTGATGTAACTACATCAGAGCCACTCTGAACACACATTTAAACTCTCCAACCCAATGATATGCACTTTGCTAGAAAAATAAAGCAAAACCGTGCATTTCTTGAACAGCATGGTCCCAAAGGCAAGTCAATCATTTCATCTGGTGCTCAAGAGAAGAAACTGCTAGATCCTTATTCCCCGGAGATAACAGTGTCTGAGTGGATGACATTTAGGACGAGACTGTACAATATTCCCCCAAATTGTGTGTCTTACACTTTATGGGAGATTTAAGGGATTTTTAAGGGTGACATTGACAATGCAGGGGTTTCACATTATACGCTGGCTTGATGGAAGATGCTATTCTACTGGTAGCCCTTTCATTTATAAACATGCTTATGATTTTATTTTGTTTGACCCTCATGCCCACCCTACGGGCCAAGTCAACTACTGGTATTCCATTTTGCAAATGGAGACACTGAAAGACAGAGTAAAGAGCAGGGCCGAGATGAGGGAGAGCAAGTGATGGGTCATTCCTAATGCACTATGAGATCCCATCTTTTTAAGATTTTGTTCATCATGAACTTTTGGCATTAACTTTGATTTTTAAAATACCCCATTAAAATGCTACCTACCTTGATACTGAATCTTTTGCACCCCAATTAGTGCCTTAATTGCCTTAATCTAGTCCCAGCCCTGCAGGCTGTATGGATTAGCCTGCATCCTATGAAATATCCATTTACTGCATCTCAAGAAGGGATAAATATCAGTAATTGTGTATATTTCAACCTCACGGATCATTCCAGAAGGAAGTCCTGAGGGCTCCCGTGGACTCCGTGTGGGAGTCCCTGTGCTACATGTGACTGCTTTATTTTTCTGTGCAGAGGTCCTCAGCCAGGTTGCACATTTTAACCAGCCTTAGGGTTTTTATGAAAATCACAATCTCAGGCCAGGGATGGAGAAATGGTAGGTGTGTTTTCAAAAAACTCCTCCAGTGTGAACCTCTGCATTACAGCCTCTGGATCAAACTAGGCTTAGACCAGACTATAGAGGCAGAGTGTCCTGGATTCAAATTCTGGCGGCATCACTTTCTAACCACAAGATCTGACGCTATTATAGGTTGTTCTGAGTGGTGAGTAATGTATATAAGTGCCCATCACAGTGCTTGATTACCTAATAAGTCCTCGATACCGGCTAATGGTTCTAGGAGCTATTACTTTGTGCTGAGGCCCAGAGAAGGGCCAGAGAAGTGAAGTAAGACACCACAGTTATCCAGCAAGTTCCTAAAAGAGTTGGATTTGTGCCCCAGGTCTGTCTGGGCTGATTAATTATCAGCCCAGATGTGGAGCCAAAGCCACCACATTTGATGTCCACTAAAAGTTCCGTCCAAGGCCAGCGGCCCTCCATCACTAGCCCACTGCATTTCCAATGAGCCTCGTCCCCACTGTCCTGGATGAGGACTGCCTGTGGCCAGAGCCAAGCTGCCCAGGCAGGGAGAGGAGGCGCTGGGGGGAGATTCCCCTCCCACGGGGGGAAGCCCCCTGCAGCCTCTATTACCTCCAATGGCCCGCACTTCAGACAAGAACGGCCAGCTGTTTCCATTTCCTCACCTCCAATTCCTTTAACCTTTTCTGTGCTGGTTTCTGCTCCTAGGACCTCAGCCCACGCAGGGACTTCCTGAATGTTGAAACCGCAGGTGCCACGGGGGACCTCTGCCTTAGGGGCACCGCCAATCACTCTTCTTCCTGAGTTTCTTGCCCTTTCTGTTTTCTGCCACACCACAGGCCAAGCAAAGTGAGTGAATGGGACCCAGCTTCTTCCTTGACCACCTCTCCTCCTCACCTCTCAGGTCCCAAACATTCCCAAAGTCTTGGGGCTCCTGCACCCCGAAGCCGCCCCACCTGGGAGGCTGCTCTTGCCTACCTTTCCGGCCTCGAAGGTCCCGCAGCCCCATGTTTCTCTCCAGGCAAACCCACACCCTCACCCTCCATCCTCCTTTGAACTCAGAGCTGACCAACAGCTTTCTCGGGGTATTCCTACCCCTGGCCCCACTGCCTCCAGGTCACTTCCAGCCTCTCACGTGGCAGCAAGTTTCTAGAATTCAGCTGTATCCACATCCAGCCTGCATACCACACTGTGAGCTCCTTTAAGGCAAAAGCCGTGGCCTTCATCTCGCCAGAAACCAGGAGGCTCACGGCATCTCTAGCAACCACAGGACCTCAGTGGCCTTAGCCTGCCAGCCACCATCTTAACCACCACCGGACGTGATTTAATTCACTCGGCTAACACAACAAATAATAACCCCTGTCTCTCTTATTTGACAAACAAGGAAATCGAGGCCCCCAGAGCTCACGTGATGTTTCTAGGGTGGTACAGTGGCTGTAGGGAGCAGGTAGAATTTGAACCCAAGCCTCTGAGCTTGTAGGGTCTGCATGTCCGCCACCACGCTATGTGTCCCTTCTGGCAGGGAACGCCTGATAAGAAGGAGCTAGGGTGGGGGTTTGTCCCCTCAAGGAGCTCAGGTCTCACTGGGGCCAGAGAGAGCATGCATGTGCCACCCCCAATAGATGGAGCATGGGAAGATACACACCGAAGTGTAAGCAGATGCTACAATGTGTGGTCTAGAGCAGTGTTTCTCCATCTCCTACATTCATCACCTGGAAAACTACTTCAGCTGTAGATCTGGATTCACTGGGATGGAACCCGAGACTCTGCATTTCTAACAGGATCCCAGGTGATGCAAACGCTGCTGTCTAAGGTCCACACTTTGAGGAGAAAAGATGAACTCTAAGGCCAAAGTAGGTCACAGGAGGGAGATTTCACTGTGAACCGCAGAGGTCCTGGGACAGTGCCTTGGGTCTGGGATGGTGGCGGCCCTTGGATGGGCAGAGGGTAGGGAGAGAAACATCCCCCCTGGGGTCACCCAACTCCCTCTTCTCAGGGGCCTGGGAGTGAGGGGTGTTTCCAAGGACCATTGACTTATGCCCCAAAGCAAAGTCACTGCCCTTAACAAGCAGCTGCCGCTAACAGTTCCACGTGTGAATAGCCTGTTTTGCGACATGCCCAATTCTGACTATGTCAGGAAACATTTTGCAATTTCAGAAGTCCGAGCCAAAGGGAAGTGCTGTGTGGTCTCCAGTGAGCTGCAGTGGTTAAATGAGAACAATCTTAGCCCAAGTGGTTCCTCCTAAGGACAGCATTTCTGTTGGCTCCAGAACTTTGGGCCATCTATAAAGCTTCACGATGGAAAATAAGGAAATTCTCAAGGAGGAAGAGTTCCTGGTGAGCACTGGAGAAAGAGCAGCCATCAACCAAACCATATTCCCTGCAATGGAGGTCTTTGAAATCAATGGTAAAGTACTGCTTCCCAGTAATGACATTGCCTGGTGATGTACTTTTTTTATTGGCAACATAAGAATAGACGAGGCGATAGGAAGCCTCGGTTTGTACCATAGACTCTCACTAATACATTTCTGGAATGCTTCAGTATGGAATTCATGTAATGTTAGGAGGAGACACTATATCTTTAGCATATAATTGGGGATTTTTTAGCTTCACAATAAATTGTATTACATTATGTGCCCTTTGGGCTGCCTGGGTGGCTCACTGAATTAAGCCTCTGCCTTCCGCTTGGGTCATGATCTCTGGGTCCTGGGATCGAGCCCCGCATCGGGCTCTTTGCTCAGGACGGAGCCTGCTTCCCGCCCCCCCTCTCTCTCTGCCTGCCTCTCTGCCTACTTGTGATCTCTGTCTGTCAAATAAATAAATAAATCTTTTTAAAAAACATGTGCCCTTCGATTAACGCTAATACTTATCACATGCCCTTCCCTTTAATTAGTGTCTTATTTTGACACACAGGTTGTACGACAAAATGGCAAAGCGACCCAAGAGGGATGAAAAAGTTCCACAAAATGAAAGCCAAGTGCCACATATTTATTTAATGAAATTCCTTTAAAATTCTTTAAGGTGACTTCCGTTGTAACTGCTGTGTGGATCAGGGAGTGCTTTCTTCATTTTGCGCTGGCTAGGATATGTTCATAGCTTCATAATTAGTGTGTCTTAGATTCAATTCAGGTTTTAAAAATTCAGGCAACTCTGTCATCTTTATTTTTCTCCCTCATCCTTCTACAGGTGATGCATTTTTTAAATCTTCTAGTACTTAAAGTCACCAGGGAGTGTTTTCCACAGGGGATCTCTGATTTCCCATGCCAGAATATCCTCTAGGAATTGCCTTCCAAGTTGATGAGTCATTCCCACTTCCAGTCTTTTCTGGAAATCATATATTCAGATCAATTGCAGTTCTGTCCTTCAGCCTGAACTGTCCCTCTCACCAAGTATTTGAGTGGGTCACTGGCTGGACTTTAAGGGGTACAAAGATACAAGGTTGAGTATTCTGCCCTTAGGGATTCACAGTGTAGTAACAGAGAATGTGTGACTTAAATCATTGTTAGCTATTCAGGGGTGCCAGGGTGGCTCAGTCAGTTGAGCGTCTGCCTTCAGCTCGGGTCTTGATCCCAGGGTCTTGGGATCGAGACCCATGTTGGGTTCCCTGCTCAAAGGAGCCTGCTTCTCCCTCTGCCTGCCGCTCCCCCTGCTTGTGCTCTCTCTCTCTCTCTGATAAATAAATAAACAAAATATTTTAAAAAATATATAATAATTGTTAGCTGTTCAGAACTTTGGGGAATGCAGCCTTCTGGATAGGTGACTTTTTAAGTTACTGAAAATGTGCAAGCAAAGTCAGTTGATCAAATATATTCAGGTCCTGCTGGGCATTGCTCTTGGCACCGAGGAAACACACAAGAATACATGGGGAGTCCTCAGTCGTGTAGGCAGTGGCAGGAGATTGGCAGGACCAGGCCCCCTGTAAACTATCTCTATGTAAGCACAGGACAGATAGATCTATGGACAGATGCAACCCGGTCTGACCTGGAGGTCAGAAGTGAGACCTCTTCTAAAGTTTAAAGGATAATGGGAATTAGTGAAATAAGATGCTGGCGGGGGGCAGGAATAGAAGACCACGGGTTTATGATATATTCCTAGGGAATCTTTAGAGAAGTAAAGCAAATAGTTCCATGCAGTGGGGCTAACCAACATTGAGTGGGGGAAGTTCAGTGGGGACTGAAACTAGGACCAATTAATTTAGACTTTGTCCTGAAGACAATGGGGAGCTTTGGAAGTTGGATGTTGGGCTAAGAGGCATTGCTTTGCATTTGAGATTACTCACTACAGTAAATGTGGAATGAGCTAGACAGAGTAACTCTGGGGACAGAGAGAATTGTGGCAGCAAGAGGCAGTGGTTATAAGGATGGAAAAGAGAGAATGTTCTGGAAAGATATTAGAAGTCAAGTCAATAGGACTATAATGGTGGGATAAAGCAAGTGAGGGGGAGGCCAGCCTTAAGGGGGAATTCCAGGTTTCTGACTTGTGTTATGGATACCATTAACTAAAACACTAATCAAAAAACAAAACAGCTTGGTTAGAAAGAATATTTTTCTTTCTTTCTTTCTTTTTTATAAGATTTCATTTATTTATTTGAGAAGGAGAGAGCACGAGCCGGGGGGTGGGGGAAGGGCAGAGGGAGAGGGAGAAGCAGACTCCAGGCTAAGCAGGGAGCCTGACATGGGGCTTAATCCCAGGACACTGTGATCATGACTTGAGCCAAAGGCAGACACTTAACTGACTGAACCACCCAGGTACCCTGGAAGGAACATTTTGCTAAATACATTCACAACTTCCAGTCTTCTTATACAAAGATCTTGGAACATATGGAACTTTCTAGATGAATTCCATTATGGACAGTACTCACTGTGAGGCTCTGTAACATAGTGACCTCCTCAGGGCTTAACTGAAATAAGTAAAACTACTTGCTTCAGCACTAAATGGCTTCAAGCATCTTCCTTTCTTTCTCCCACCCTCCCTCCTTTCTCTTATTTCTGCTGAAGATTGCTTTCATTTTCTGAAGAGGCTCAACATACTGCTCCTTTCGCTGCCCTGAAGGTCCAACTAAACTAAACTCCAACTCTTTCCTCATTGACCACTATCTGCAACATCTTAGCCCCTCCAGTGGAGCATTTGGGCTTGAGTGAGAGGGTCTCCATCTATCCCCGATGACAATACCCTTCATCTGCCTGGACCTCTCCCCCTGAGCCCTCAACTATTTCAGGCTTCACATCTCGCTTCTTGATATGTCTTCCCACCAATTTCGATCTGAAGAACACGCTTCTTGACAGAGAGAACCCCCCAAAATACAGATAGAGAAGTTGTTGCTTGTTTGAAGTTAACAGTAAGCCCTGGTTCCCAGCTGTGGGTCTAGCTGTCTCTTCGTCCTGCTCAAAAGATAATTTTAAACATTCTCCCAACAGACCTTGACCCTGGAATCAATTCACAGTCACCCTTGTTGACGCGCTCAGTGTCACTTCAGGTCCTTGTTCTGACTTTGTTTTTTGTCATGTCACTATTTCTCAGCACCTTTTAGAGGTCCTGCTTTACCCTAGCATTATTTTTTCCCCTAACCTTTTGTTACGAAATAATTATAGATTTCCAGAAACTTGCAAAAACAAAAAAAAGTAGGGAAGTTTCTGTGACCCCCACCCAGTTTCTCCCAATGAGAACATCTTGTGTAGCTACAGTTCGCTATCACAACCAGGAAATGGATATTGCTACACTTTATGGAGCTTATTTCGATTTCATTCGTTTTATAGGCACTTGTTTGTGTGCGGGAATACAGTTGTCTACAATTTTACCATATGCATACATTTGTGTCACCATCCCCAATATCAGAATACCAAACTGTTCCTTCACCATGCCAGTCTCTCATGCTGCCTTTCTAGCCACACACGTCCCCTCACCCCTCCACCAGCAATCACTGTCCCCCGACAATCGCCAATCAGTGCCCCATTTCTATAAATTTTGTTGTGTAAAGAATGTTATCTAAATGGAAAAAGGATGTAACTTTGTAAAGATTGGCTGGTTTTCACATAACAAGATTCCCTTGAGATCCACCCAAGTTGTTGTATTTATCACTACTTATTTTTATTAATGAGTATTTTTCGCAAGTATTATCCCACTATATGAATGTTTCACAGTTTGTTTAAGCAGGCACCCACAGAAAGACATTTGGGTTGTTGCCTGTTTGGGGCCATTACAAATAAAGCCGCTGTGATCATTGATGTGAAAGTTTTTTTTTTGTATGAGCCTAAGTTTTCATTTCTCTAGGATAAATGCCCCAAAGGGCAATTGCTGGATTCTAAGTATATGTTTGGTTTTAGATGAAGCCCCTGATCTATTTTTTCCAGTATGGCTGTGTCATTTACGTTCCTACCAGCGATATACCATAGATTCAGTTTCTCTGACTTCCTGGGAGCAGTTGGTATCATTACTATTTTTATTTTAGCCATTCTGATATATGTACGATTGTGAGATCTTATTGTAATTTTGACTTGCATTTTCCTAAGGGCTAACATTGTTGGATATCTTCTCACATGCTTTTTTTCCCCACTTGTATATGAAATGCCTCTTTGTGTCTTTTGCCAATGTTTAATGGGATCCTTTGTTTTCCTGACTATTTTGTTTTGAGAGCACTTTATTCAACCATGGTTTTTTTTTTTTTTAAGATTTTATTTATTTATTTGACAGACAGAGATCACAAGTAGGCAGGGAGGCAGACAGAGAGAGAGGAGGAAGCAGGCTCCCTGCCCAGCAGAGAGCCCGATGTGGGGCTCCATCCCAGGACCCTGGGATCATGACCCGAGCCAAAAGCAGAGGCTTTAACCCACTGAGCCACCCAGGCGCCCCGAGAGCACTTTATTCAAAATACAAGTCCTCTGCTAGATGGGTGACTTGCAAATATTCTCTCCCAGTCTGTAACGGGTCTTTTCATCCTCTTAACAGAGTCTTTTTCAAAGCAAAAGCATTTACCCCTGTGGAGGACCTACCTAGCAATTTTCCCTTTTATGGATTGTGTTTTTGGTGTCACATCTAAGAAGTCTTCACCTGGCCCTAGGTCTCCCAATTTTTCTCTTATGTTTAATTCTAAAATTTTTATAATTTCTCACTTTATAATTATGTCCATGGTTCCTATAATATATGTATTATATATATATACTTGTATATATATAATATATATAATATATATATATGTAATACACATATGTAATATATAGGTAATGTATACATGTAATATATATGTATACACTTGAATATACAATATATTATATATGTTTGTAGTATGTATTATATGAATGTAATACATGTAATGTATATATTTGTATTGTATATGTGTATATAATAGGTATATGATATGTATATGTATTTGTAATATGTATATATATATTTATATTTACATATATAAATAAACAAATCTTGACCTGAATTTCACTTAGGTTAACATTTGTTTGTTTATTTATTTATTTTTTTGCCTATGGGTGTCCAGTTGCTCCAACACCATTTGCTGAAAACTCTATGTTTCCTCCATTAAATTACTTCTGTAACTTGTCAAAAAAAAACAAAACAAAACCCAGTTGGTTATAGCTGTGTAAGGACTATTTCTGTGTCCTTTATTCTGTTGCAAAACTCTGTATGTCTATCCCTCCTCCCATCCCACACTGTCTTGATCACTGTGGCTCTATTGTGAGCTTCAACAAGTCGTTATTTGTCACATTTTATTCATCTTTTTCAGGATGATTTTAGCCATTCTGTGGCTTGTCCCTTTCCAGGTAAATTTTAGCATGAGCTTATCAATACCTACAGAAAACCTTGCTGGAATTTTGGCAGAGCTGTGTTATACCTCCAGATCAGTTTCGGAGAACTGACAGTTTTTAATCAGTATTTTAATCAGTATTTTATAACTTTCAGCATACAGATCCTGTATACATTTTGTTACCTTTATACTGAAATATTTCATTTCCTTTGGAGTGACTGTGAATGCCATTATGTTTTAATGGTGATTTCCACTTATTTGCCAGTAGTATATAACATGGGGCTGAATGAGAGAGTGAGAACAGACATCCTTGCCTCGTTCCCAATCTTCAGACAAAATGATTCTGTGTCACCATTATGGATAATGTTAGCTTTAGATATTTCTTAGATGTTCCTTTTTAAAAAAATTTTGTTCATTTATTTATTCAAGAGTAAGAGAGCAAGCAAGTAGGAAGAGGAGCAAAGGAAGAGGGACAAGAAGACTCCACACTGAGCATGGTCCCAACACGGGCTTGATCCCATGACCCTAGCCAAAATTAAAAGAGTCAGGCACTTAACCGACTGAGCCACCCAGGCACCCCCGATGTTCCTTTTTTTTTAAGTTAAGGAAATTCTCTTTTATTTCTAGTGTGCTGAGAGTTTTTATTGTGAATTTATTATTTTTTGAGAGTTAGAATTATGAATTTTAATTATGTGAGCTTTATTATGAATTTGATTTTGTCAAGTATTTTCTGCATCAGTTATATGGTTATGTGATTTTTCTCTTCCTTTGCTCATTGATATGGTTGATCATATTGATCAATTTCTGGGTATTGAACCAGCTTGTATACCTAGAAATTCCATTTAGTAATGGTATATAGATTCTTTTTATGCATTGCTTGATAAGGTTTACCAATATTTTGTTAAGGATTTTTGTGTCAAATTCCATGAAAGACACTGATCTTCAGTTTTTTTCTTTTGCACTGTCTTTGGTTTTCATTTCAAGGTAATCCTGACCTCCTAAAATGAGTTAGAAAGTGTTCTCAACTCTTCCATTATCCATAAGAGAGTGGGTAAAATGGCATTACTTCTCCTAAAGGCTTGATAAAAGACTCCATTAAAATTATCTGGGCCTGGATATTTCTTTTTCAGGAGTACACATTCTTTTTCAGGAGTACTTTCTTTTTCAGAAGTACACATTCAGTTTATTTAATAGATGTAGGTATTCATATTATTTAATATTGGTTGAGTTTTGCCAGTTTGTTTGTAATTTTGGAGAAGTCGGTTCATTTCATCTAAGTTGTGAGCATGAAGTCAATGATAGGATCTTATTTTCTTGGAAGGGATGCAGGATCTGTGGAAATAGCACCCGTTTCATTCCTGATATTGGTGATTTGTGTCTTTTTCTCTTTTTCTCTTCATCAGTCTTTATCTTTTTCTCTTCATCAGTCTTTATCAATTTTATTGATTTTATTCAAAGAATCAGCATTTTCCTCTACTGAGCTTCTCTTTTGTTTTCCTACTTTAAATCTCATTGATTTCTGCTCTGACCTTTTTTTTTTAAATTTTTATTTATTTTTTCTTGTTGCTAAGGGTTTATTTTGCTCTTCTCTTCCAGTTCCTTTTTTTTTATTTAAAAATTTTTTTTAAGATTTTATTTATTTATTTGAGAGAGAGGCAGTGAGAGAGAGCATGAGCGAGGAGAAAGTCAGAGGAAGAAGCAGACTCCCCGTGGAGCTGGGAGCCCGATGCGGGACTCAATCCCGGGACTCCGGGATCATGACCTGAGCTGAAGGCAGTCATCCAACCAACTGAGCCACCCAGGCATCCCCTCTTCCAGTTCCTTGAGCTAGGAACCTAGTTTATCAGCTTGAAATCATTTCTGATTTGTAATGTGAGCCTCTAGGGCTGCTATAAATTTCCCTCCCGATACTACTTTAGCTGAGTCCAATAACTGGTATGTTCTATTCTCACTTACAATCAGTCCTATTTTTAAAAATTTTTCTTTAAGACTTTATAGCCCATGTATTATTTAATTTTTGAAAAAAAAATTCCAAGTGTTTAGAGGTTTTCCTGCTGTCTGTCTGTTATTATTTTCTATTTTGATCCCATTGTCTGGAAACATACTCTATGCAACTTCAATTCATTTCCATTTTGTTGGGGTTTGTTTCATGACCCATGATATGGTCTGTCTTGGTGACTATCCTAAGTGCATGGAAAGAATGTGTATTCCACTGTTGTTGCATAGAGTAGTCTATAATTATTCATTAGATCCTTTTGGTTTATGGTGTTGTTCATTTCTTCTATAGCTTTGCTGATTTCTGAGAGTGGGGTGTTAAAAGTCCCAATACAATTGTGGGTATATTGATTTCTCCTTTCAGTTACATCAGTTTTTGCTGCATATAAATAGAAACTCTGTTGTTGATTTCTTGGATATAGCAGAGAGTGGAGTCATGCTTTTTAATCTACTTTTGCCACACTCTCTGCCTTCTAATTGGTATATTTAAACCATTTACATTAAAGTAATTATTGATGTGTTAGGGCTTAAATCTGCCACATTATTATGCATTTTCTCTTTGTCTCTCTGTTTCCCACTATCAGCTTTTCTTTTCTGACTTTCCTATGGGTTACTTGAGCTTGTTTTGGAATTCAATTTTGATTTATTTATAGTTTTTTGTTTGTTTGTTTGTTTGTTTAGTTCATCATTTGAAAGAGTTTTCTTACCTTTTTTCTGGGCATTACAATACACATGTATAATTTATTACAGTCTGTCAACATCAACATTCTACCACTTTGAGTCAAATCTTGAAAACTAATTTCCACTTATGTTTTTTGAGCCTTTCCATTTTTGAAATGTAATTGTCTTAAACATTTCCTCTACATGCACTAGGCATCACCTAATTATTTTTGTTTCAACCATTAGATGTGATTTTAGGGTCACCAGGGTGGCTCAGTCAGTTAAACGTGTCTGCCTTTGGCTCAGGTCATGATCCCAGGGTCCTGGGATGGAGCTCCATGTAGGGCTCCCTGTTCACGAGGAGTCTGCTTCTCCTTCTGCCCTTCCCCCTGCTCTTTCTTTCTCTTGCTCTCTCTCACACACACACTCAAATAAATAAATAAAATATTTTTTAAAATATGATTTAAAAAAATCATGAGAGGAATGGTTGAAACATATCTCCATATTTACCCATTCTTCATTCTTGTTCTTCTTTCCCTTTGGAAGTGCCATGCCTTCTGCTATTATCTTTTCCCTTCTCTTTGAAGAACTTCCTTTAGCTCTTCTCCTTTTTTTTTTTTTTTTGAAGATTTTATTTTTTTAAAGGTTTTATTTATTTATTTGATGGTGGGGTGGGGAGAGCACAAACAAGAGGAGCTGCAGGCAGAGGGAGAGCGAGAAGCAGGGAGCCTGATGCAGAGCTTGATCCCAGGACCCTCGGAACATGACCTGAGCCGAAAGCAGATGCTTAACTGACTGAGCCTTGAACTCATGACCCTGAGATCAAGAGTTTCATATCTATTGGCTAACCCAGTCAGGTCTTTCAAGGTAGACCTACTAGCAATAACTTTTGCTTAGTTTTCCTTCATCTGAGAATATCTTTACTTCCCATTCATTCTTAAGGGATATTTTCACTAGATACAGTTGATAATTCATTTCTTTGAGCACATGAAAAATGTCATGTCACTTCCAATTTCAGATGAGAAATCTGCTGCAATTCAAAGTAATATCTCTACAGGTAATAGGTTATTTTTCTCTTGGCTACTTTCAAGATCTCTTCTTTTTCTTTTGATTTTTAATTTTCTTGGTATGTAGGTTTTTTTCCCAGATTTTTAACTCGTATGTGTCTTGTTATTGATTGCTTGAATTTATCATGTTTGGGGGTTGCTCAAGTTCTTAAATTTGCAGGTTTGTGACTTTCACCAAATTTGAGAAGTTTTCAGCCACCATTCTTTCTTTAAATATTTTTTTTCAGCTTCACACTCTTTCTGGGACTTTAAGGATATGAATGTTATGTGTTTTGTTATTGATGTGTAGATCTCTGAGTCTCTGTTCTTTTTTTTTTTTAGTCGATTTTCTCTGTTTTTCAGACAGGGTCATTTCTATTGTTCTACCCTTTATTTCATTTATTCTCTCTCTTATCACTTTTATTGCACTATTGAGCCCATTTAGTGAGTTTTTTTTTTAATTGGAACTTTTAAGTCCAATGATTTCCCTTTGGTTCTTCTTTATAGTCTCTATTTCTTGGCAGATTAAAAAAATTTTGTTTCAAGAGTATTTGTAATTGCTCATTCGAGCATTTTTGTTATGCCTGCTTTTAAAATCCTTATTGAGGGCGCCTGGGTGGCTCAGTTGGTTGAGCGACTGCCTTCAGCTCAGGTCACGACCCTGGAGTCACAGGATCGAGTCCCACATCGGGCTCCCAGCTCCACGGGGAGTCTGCTTCTCCCTCCGACCTTCTCGCCTCTCATGCTCTCACTCACTGTCTCTCTCTCCAATAAATAAATAAAAATCTTAAAGAAAAAAGCCTCCATTTAAAAAAAAAAATAAAATCCTTATTGAATAATTCTGATGTATGTGTCATCTCCATATTGACACTTATTGATTATCTTTTCTTTTCGCTCTCTCTCTCTCTTTTTTTTAAGGTTTATGTATTTATTTGAGAGAGACAGGGAATGCAGGGAGGGGCAGAGGGAGAGGGAGAGGGAGGGAGAATCCTCAAGCAGACTCCCTGATGAGCACAGAGCCTGATGCACGGTTGAATCTCAGGATGCTGAAATCATGTCCTGAACCAAAATTAAGAGCCAGCCGCTTAATTGACTGAGCCACCCAGGTGCCCTGTTCATTGTATTTCGTCATTCAAGTTGTAATTTTCTCTGTCCTTGGTAGAATGAGTACTTTTCCATTGTATTGTGGACATTGTGTATGGTCTGTTAGGACACTCTAGATCCTGTTCAGTCGGGGTGCCTGGGTGGCTCAGTGGGTTAAAGCCTCTGCCTTCGGCTCAGGTCATGATCCCAGGGTCCTGGGATTGTACTGGGCTCTCTGCTCAGCAGCGAGCCTGCTTCCGCCTCTCTCTGCCTGCCTCTCTGCCTACTTGTGATCTCTGTCTGTCAAATAAATAAATAAAATCTTAAAAAAAAAAGATTAGCCCCTGTTCAGATTTTCTATTTTAAATCATACTGTTTAGGTTTATCACATAAATTCTGGCCCACTTTTGTGGGCTGTGATTCCAATAACAACTTGGTTTTCAGAGGGCTGACTATTCTATCCTGGTCTGCTTTGTTAACCAATACAACTGGTATTCTTCTTTGCTCCCTGCTGGTGCTGCCTGCCAGGACAGAAGGTAGTTTTCCAGACTGCCCAGTGAACCCGGGTAAGAGGTGGGAGACATCGAGCCAACAGGGCAGCAACCACTTTGCCCAGTGCCAGGGGCAAGGAGAGGGGACTTTCTGCCTGCACAAAACCACCTTCTGCCAGTGGGCAAGGGGCTGGGAGATGGCAGGCCTGGAGACCCTAGAGTTTGTATACAGACTGTTTTTCTTCGTTGAGATCATTTATGGAATTGAAATTTTATTACCCTCTTGAGCCACATTTTCACTGTGTCTCAGACAATAGAGGTGTCATATTTTTGAAAACTGCTTTCCTAAAATCTTCACCTGGATTAACCCTAGTTTACTCCAGGGATGCTCTTTCTCGTTTACTGGAGGCTTTATCCATTCTCTCATCTTGGATGACCCTTCCTCATTGGTGAAATCCACTTTGAACAATAAATGTTCCTTTGCAAGTTTTCTACCCTTTTAGAAATCATCGTAGATGACAAAAGCATTTATCAAATTTTCTGCTTTGTAAATGAGTTAGATAAATGCCCACAGATCCAAAAGTCCCAGTTTCTAAGATACCTTGCCTCTACGTTATATGAGAGCTCTAACTTAATAAAGTATTCTGGGCTTTAGTGCACACCTCTGAATGATTCCCATCCTTATTACCATGTTTGTTTGTCCTCTCACTGTTTTCACTCAGATGCCTTCCATTTTTGCTATCATCTGGTTTGAAAATATCTATATTTTCCATGCTGACCCTCATTGCCACCTCTGACTGCTGTAACACTTGTGCCTCTGGAAAGATGACACTATCTATCTATTCCCATCGCTTCACATTTAGTGTGCCTACGAGATCGTATTCCTCTTCCTCCGTCCATCTTCTGTGAAATACAAGCTTCCCTCGTTCATTACCCATCCTCACCATGATTGTGTGCTTGCCTAAGGTCTGACGTCACCTTCCCGATGCTTTTCCAACCCTTCCAAGCTAGCACTGTTGCACTCTGCACGTGTTCAGGACCCAAACCCCTGCAGCCACTCATTCATCCTTTCATTTGTCATCTTCCCAGCCCACGTGTGGTAGATACCGTGTTGGTGCTGGAAGGCCACCCTAGAAGCTTCCGGAATACTGGGGGTGGGGGAGGGAAACTGAGACATAAAGAGACACAGTGTGGGAGGATTGACGCCGTATCAAGTGGAAACACAGAGCCATGCGGGGCAGCAGAGCAGCATCCCACCTGACCCAGGGGAGTCAGAGACTGTATCTCGGAGAAGCTCCACTCTGCTCAGTCATGCAGTGGGGAGGCAGGAGGGCCATGTAGTCAGAGAAGATACATGGCCTCGAGTGAGACGAGTGCAACGACGAGTGGTCTGGCCTGCCTGAGGGTCAGGGTCCGTGTGGGGTGTGGTGTGGCAGTCCAGCCACAGAAGAATTGGCAGGCAACAAGTCTTCCTGTTTGTCCCAAGGACAGCAAACAGCCACGGGAGCCACTGAAGGCAGGGAAGTGGCTTGGCCAGGTTGTATATTAAAGAGTTTACTCGGGCTGCTGTGTGGGCCCCAAATTGGAAAGCACGGTGTGACACTGAGCGTACCCAAGTGCCACTAACTAAAAAACCACCCAACCAAGAAGTCATTCCCCTCGCTGCTGCCAAAGCCATCTCGAGACCACCATGCATCAGGCGATGCTAAAGCAGGGGTTTCTGTTCTGCACGTAGCTGGAAGCAGTATCAGCAGAAGGATGAAGATTCCACAGACTTGAGGTTCATATGGATCTAGGATAAGAGTCAAAAAAAAAAAAAAAGAGTCAACTGAAAACCACTGTCACCTACCACAAAGCAAAAAATGTGTTCATGAGCCCCGACTCTCTCCCCTGGGATGTCCACAGATGATCTCTTTGACCTTCACACTTGCCCTTGGAGCTCATTTCAACTGCATTTTTCCAAGGGCAACGGTTCATATAGGCGAGTAAGGCGAACTCAGGCCTTGGGGTTAGATGGGCCCAGGGGCACATGCCTGTTGTGTTGCCCTAACTTCTCTGGACCCCAAGTCTGTAGAAGAGGATGCTCACATCTACCTGCCAGGATTGCCAGAAGCATTATAGACCGTATCAGACAACACCTGGCACAGAGGAGGTGCTCTGTCAGTAAGAGTGCTGGAAACACAGGACCTCCTACAGTCTGGCTCCCTGTCTTTGGACGCCCTGAAATGGGGAGACAGCTGGTGTTGGGGAGGGTTGGTGTTGGAAACATGGTGGCCTCTTTTGCAATGCCCCACACTGGAAACCGCTTGCCCATGGGGAAATGCCCGCATGAATTGTGGCTCTTGTCTTGAAGGGCTATTAGGCAGCTATTAAAAGAAGAGTTAAATCTTTCTCTACAAAACAAAACAACAACAAACAAACAAGAGGAATGTCCATGGGAAATCATGCATTGCAGAAAAAAATGCGCCGTATTATATGTCATATGATGTCATTTGCGTAAAATCGAAAGAAAAAAAATATGTCCAGCAGTGTCCGTACGGATTTGTCAGTTTCCATGAGTGCAAGGCCGCACCCCAGAAAGCCAGCAGAACTTAGGTCAGCAGGTTAGGACGCCGGGAATTGAGGTCCCCCGAAGTCCCCGATTATAAGATTATTAACCCTTGTAATGCTGTGTTGTCTGATAAATTATACTAAGTATGTTTCACTTGTATAATTAAATGACCTAAGGAAAAAAGAAAACAAAAGCCCGAATCTGAGTTACAGATCAGGGTCTCATCACCTAATAGGTATTTCAACTTCTCCAAACCTCACTTGGAGTGGATAAACTGGCGACAGTGGTTCTCCTCCCAAAGTCGTGAAACTTAAGTCCGTTCATTCATTCATTCACTTGATAAACATCTCTTGAGAGTCCTCTGTCACCAGGCGCTGTGCTGGGGCATTGAGAGTGCACCTGGTTTCAGGACTGTACCTGCCACGTAATGGTGGGGGGCACGGGTGTTTGCCCAGCCCCACCGGCGAGGGACCAACAGTGGCTCTTCTCAGTTTGTTGGAGGAGGAGAGGACCAGGGGGAGGATTTCGGGTAGTGGGACTTTGTGTCTTTATCCTCGACCTCCCGGCGAGCCATCTGCTCACACAGAGAGGGGATTCCCACACAAGTTGGGACCTCCCGGTCTCTGCTTCCTATAGCAGCCACCTTCTGCCGGTGTTGTGTTTCAGATCCAAACCCCAGGAAGAGAAGGGGGGTGAACTGCTTCACGGTCATGGTGGCCATCTACCTGATTCTGCTTACCGTGGGGACTGGGCTGTTGGTGGTGAAAGGTAAAGAGGTCTGGTCCTGTCTGGTGCCTCCTGGGGTGATACAGGGCTCAGGTTTCGTGGAGAGCCCTGGGGTCACTGCTGCCCCCCTGCTGAGAGGCGGTTCTTAGTCCGTGGGTAGCCGGGTAGTCACATGGATGGGGGTTGGTGGGGGGAAATGGACAGCAGAGTATGTGTGTGACAGAGAGAGAGACATGGAGACATATTAAAAGAGAGACAGAGAGAGAGAGAGGGAGAGAGAGCCCATGCGAGCCTGTGTATGTCAGAGAAGTGAACAAGGCAATAATTTCACATGGATCTGCTGTGTGTGTCTTTCATCAAGACTTCCCAGGGTCTGAGCAGGAAGGGATATTATTGATCAAAATGTTCATATTAACATGATTTTACCTGCAAAGTGCTCCCAGTCCAAATGTTAAGGTCACGAAACAATCCCATCTGCAGACACTGAGGTCACCCAAGAACATTGCAGCCCAGCTTCCGTAAACATCCGTCACACGTATATTCAGGCCACATGTGATCACATCAGACCAGCATGTTGGTCGTCATACATTCATGCCCAGAGCATGCAGGAAGGTTGAAGGTTGATCATGATGCTGTGGGTACATCCCTAGGCCATTCGAGAATATTCTATGAACATGTAACGTCATGCCTAAGTGTGTAGTACCCACATGCAGGATATAGAAAGAACTCCGTGCTCACACTAGTTCCTCACAGAACATGAAATGCGCGTTCGGTATCCAGGACCCTCAGAAGTCACTCATACATAACACAAGAACGTCAGAGATGTGCTCAGATGCCTGGAGCTTTAATGAGGTCCCCCTAAAAGAAGGCTCTGGGGTGGGGGTGGGGTGTTTAGTGTTGAATCTGCAGGAGCGGCTCCGGGCGCTGGAGACTCACTTTAATGGAACGCTGACCACCGCCGAGGACCTTCCGTCCTTCTCTTTGTTCCAGTCAATGCCCCTCCCTCACCTCCCTGGGGGCACGCTGGGGCTGCAGACCCTACAGGCCCAGATCACCCATGTTCGCACCAGGCAAGAACACCTGCTACGGAAGGTGGACAACTTCACTCGGAGCCCAGGTTCGGCCCCTTTCCCTCCGCACCGGGACTCCTCAGGGGATGGAAAGGAGGGGCTGTGGGTTCATGGGCAAGCAGATCCTTGGGTCCAAATCCCCTTCCCTGGCAAGGAGAGCTTTCCAGAACCCTGGGGCTCAAGGAAAGGAGTGAGAGCCATATGGAATAGGCATGAGGTGGATCTAGAATGTTTGGGAGGATGAGTAAAACACAGAGCCTGGGGCAAGTCCCAGAATCACTCTTATGCAATCGACTAATACTGGCCCCATGTCTAGAGAGAGATTAGCAGCAGGCAACAAGAAGTCTGGGCCACATAGGGACCTTAGAAGGACAGGGCAGTGGGCTTGCTGGGGAAGTGTGGCAGCTTGGAAGATAGGGCCCTGGGCAGGAGAAAATGGACCCCAAGGTGGAGATACTGGGCCTCCCCTTCCCCTCGGTTTTCTCGGGGCCCGAGACTGGCTGTGCCAGACCAGGGAGGGCTGATTTGGGCCAAAGTAGCTCCTACATGTGACCTCACTATTGCATGGCACTCTGGCCCTGATGTCTGGAGCGAGCTAGGGTTTAAAGGGTGAGCCCATGACTGTTGTTCTGTGCCCACGGGAACATGTACTCAATAGGCACAGGGTGCCAGTGGGTGAATTCCCCAGAGGCTGTGGTTTTCCCAGTGAGCACAGATGAAGGCCAAGCCAGGATGCAGGGACAGGGGACAGCTGTGAACGATGAGCAGCGCCCAGGCTCAGATGTTCAGATACTTAGACGCAGGGACCTTCACCCCCTCCCTTGAGATATGGCGGAGGTGGTTGTGATCAGCCCGAGGGGCCCCACCTTTAACTTGAGGCTCTTCCTGAAGGGACTGGACTCCCAAGTCTTCTGACGATATAGGGTAAACTCTGGAGGTCTCAACCTTCTTTCCTCACTTCCACAGATCCCGGGGATCTGTGGCTCCCTGGAGCAGACCACTGGCGGCAATGAAACATCTGGCTTTTTCCAAAAGCTCAGTCCTAGAAAATACGCAGGTGTTTGGCTCCTGTTGGCCAAATCCCCCAACCACCTGAAACCCTTGCTGCTCAGCTGGAGGGCAGAGTCCCCCAACTTAGAGCTGGGTGCCCTGGGTGCATGCCCTCCCAGCCCAGCCTACAGCCCTCTCTCCTCCCCTTGCAGAGCTGTTCCGGGTCAAAGGGGAACGAGGCGCTCCAGGTATGTTCATTTGCCCTCTGACCCCACCAGCTTACCAAGGCCTTTCCCCAGGGGCTCCTGGGATTTTGCCTTTCTGGACCCCTACCCCAGCTTACATTCCACGGGCCCCGAAAGCTCCCCACAAACTCACTGGTCCTCCATTGGGTCGGCTCTCTGTTCCCTGACTGTGCTGGGACTCCTGGCTTCTGGGCCTTTACCCTCTCCTCGCCTGAAGTGGGAAATGGCTTCTCCATCCTCCTCACGCCACCAAATCTAAGCTGCCTTCCGAGGCCAGCCCAAGGGCGTCCCCCTCAGGTGCCCTCTCCCCCAGCACTCCAGCTGCAGGTGCAGGGCTCCCCCTCTGTCTTCCAGATACCTCTTACCCAACACTGAGCTTGTCCCCCCATCTGTCTGTGATCCTTTCCAGGGGTGCAAGGCTCATGCCTCCTAGAGCACATAACGGGAGGGGTAGTCTCTGGGACCTGAGTTTTAATCCTAGCCCCACTGCTTCCTGGCTGTGTGACTATGGACCAGTGATGTCACTTTTCTGGAACCTCAGCAACTCAGCTGTGTAAAAACTAATGGAGATAATTTTGCTTACTTCCCAGGGTGGCTATAAGATGCACATGAAGAGATGTGCAAAAAAATGTCTGATGATAGCAGGTGCTCTCTAAGGAAAACACCTGTGCCTTCACTGCTTTTTCTTTCTACCTGAACACACACAACTTTAGCTGCACGCATGCACATATACGTACACACACTCACCCCTACCGCGTTCTACCAGCGGAGCGGTTGGAATGTCACCTTGAAAATAATTCTGCACGGTGTTCTTGGGATAGAACTCTTTGGCTTCATAATTATTCATGGATGGCCCAGACATGCCACTGGCGAGGGAGAGTTTCGAGGCAGCCTTGCTCGGTGACATGAGGGTCCCTTTGCATCACTGGCTCTCCTGGGGACAGACCTTGTCTCTCTCTGGAACCAGGTGCCTTGAGCAAGTCACTTAACACTTCTGAGCTCTGTGTCCCCCCGCTATAAGATGAGGATAATGATAGGACCTCCTGGGATTGAAGTGAGGATAAAATGATGAATATAAAAATGTGTAGTCCAGTGCCCAGCTCAGAGTGAGTATTCAATCATGTCCTTGTTTGACATGGACATGGACATGTTGTTGTTATTTGCTTTGTTATTTTGTGATGCTAATGCTATTTTAAAGGGCTATTTTAAAGGAGCTAATGCTTGGGGAACTCCAGCCAGATGGATGTTGGCTCCTCCCCTCCAAGGAGAGGCTGACACCTCTTTTCAACCCAGTGAGTTTCCTCTGATGTTGTTTGTGTTTGTTATTTCCAGTTACCATGCAGTGTAGTATTGGTTTCAGGAGCAGACGTCAGTGATTCATCACTTACCTACAACACCCGGGGCTGAGCAGGGAGGCCGGTGGGGAACTCCATCCCAGGACCCGGGGATGATGACCTGAGCCGAAGGCAGACGCTTAACCCACTGAGCCACCCAGGCGTCCTCAAATTTTGAATTTCAATCTTCTCCCAGGCTAGGGACATGGTGGGGAGTGGGGCATGCTCTCTTATGATCCTGAGCGGGACAGCTCCCCTTCAGCCAGGCACTCCCAAGAGCAAACCACCGGTCCGCTGACAACCGCTGACAACCGCTCTGTCCCCAGACAGCCACACTGCTCTCACTGTCAGTACAGGAGTCAGTAAGTTACGGGACAGAGGCAGCAGCTCCGTATTACAAAACAGGCTTTGCGTTAGATGATTTTGCACAACTGTGGGCTGATGTCGGTGCCTGAGCATCTTTAAGGGAGGCGAAGCTGAGCTGTGATGTGTGGTTGAGTAGGTGTACTAAATGCATTTTTGACTTAAAATATTTTCAGTCTGTTCTGTTTATTGAAATGTAGCCCCACTGTAAGTTGAAGAAGACCTGTATGCGTGTGCGTGTGTGTGTATTTGTAATCTCCAGCTTCGTCTCCCTGTCTCTCTCGGACATGGTAGTCTCTGACTACCTCTTTGTCTCTGTCTCTTGTCTGTCTCTCTTCTGAAGCCCAGAAACCGGAGGCAGGAAACTGATTCTAGCAGCTGGGGCTCAGCCATACCCCCGACCCCTTCCCAGCTTCCCCCACCACCCTGGGCCACCCAGGGGAGGCCCGCTGTCTCTCTCCCCTCCCCCACGGCCTGCCTTGCCTGGTCAGGCCCCTGCAAAGGCATGTTTTCCTGCACCAGCCCCTGGAGACCAATAGGTGGGTCCCAGAGGATGGCTGGGTGCAGGGCCCAGAGGCGATGGGTTTGGCCCCAAAGCAGCCTGCCTTGAAACTGCCCTCTGGCCCAGGCTTCCAAAACACTGCTGGTAGGGGCAAGGGGTCCTACACCTAAGTCAAGTTTGGGAAACACTGATGTGGAACCCACCTCTCTACCCCTCCCCGCTGTCTTCCGGACTTCTCAACAGACATTTACAGAAAGCCTCTCAAGGCTGACACCTCCCCAGGCACTGGGAATGCAGACAGAAAAAGAGAATCCCTGCCCTCAGGGAAGCATGATTCCGTTACAGCCCTGGCTTTTGCTCTGAGAGACTGGGGAAGCTCCCTAGGTAAGGAGAGCATGAGGGGACTTAACCCCCTCAGGGGCCACGGAAGGTTCCCAGAGAGAACTTTCAGCCTTGACCTAAGTGTGAGTAGAAGGTGCCAGGAAATACGGATGCCAGGCAGAGACCCACACATGCAAAAGCACTGGGGTATGAGGTAGGAAGGGGGATTTGGTAAGCAAAGAAAGAAGACCCATGTGTGGAGTGCAAGAATGAGAGGAGCAGAGGTGGGAGATAGGCTGGGAGCTGCAGGGACTAGGCAGACCTGGGTCAGGAGGTGGGGTGAAGGCAGTGGTCCTAGCTACATGTAAGGCACATTCACCTATGTTTTGTGAACCCCTCACACTAACCCCATGTGGCTGCTGCTATTATCCCCATTTCACAGATGAGGAAACAACAAGGGATGTTGACTTGCTCAAGCTAACTCAGGCGAGGCTGAGCAGCAGAGTCAGACCCTGGAGGGAGCTGAAGTCTCCTCCCTGTCAGTGGGGCCAGCTCTCAAACCCTGAACTGATTTTCAACTGCCCTTTCCTAGGACTTGTCTGAGAGGGACTCTAGTCCCCCATCCTGCTTCCATCCCTCGGGACCCCAGGCTCATGCACACAGGATGGATATGGCCTTACGGATTCCATAAATTGGACTGAGGTCCTACTCCGAAATAGAAAGCATGTCATGGGCTTTGTCATCATGGTGCCCTGACATGGGTAAAAGGCTTTGCCCCTGGGAGACCTGGAACCTGACGGCCCTCTCCAAATCTCTCTCTCTCTCAGGCAAAGCCATGCCTATCAGAAAGTTGTTCTCCTCTATGGGGATGTGGAGACCCGCTATGGTCTGAGTGTATCTCCTCCAAATGCCTGTGTTGAAAACCTGACCCCTGAGGTGACTGTATTAGGAGGTGGGGCCTTTGGGAAGTGATTCGGCACCAAGAGCAGGGCCCTCTTGAATGGGCCCTTATAAAAGACACCCCAATGAGCTCCCTCACCAACCCCCTCCACCAAGTGAGGACACAGCAAGAAGTCAGAAGAAGCTGATCACACTAGCAACTGAATCTTGGACTTCCAGCCTCTAGAACTGTGAGCAATACATTTTTGTTGTTTATAAGCCTCCTGCCCTGTGGCTTATAGCAGCCGGAACGGATAAAGACAGAACGAGGAACCCTGTCCCACCCTCCTGGGTTGTTGTGAGTCTTGAACCTGCAAAGCAGCCCTTGGAAAGGGAGAGAACGGTACGTGAGTGACAGTAAAAATAGGTGGCCTGAGTCCAGAGCCCGCCGCCAGGACCGCCCTGCAGAGCTAGTATATTAAGCCCATTTTACCGATGAGGAAACTGAGGCTCAAAAGGAAGAAGTAACTTGAACCACATCACCCAGCTGAAGGGGCGGTGCTGCTCCTTGAACCCTCACCACTGCGGTTCACCTGTTAGGCCCTGAGCTTCTTGGGAGGAAGGAGCTCTGCCTTCTCTTCCTTTCCTTCTTCCGTACAGTTTGGCTTGTTCTTGGGGCTCAGTGGCAGTGCATTGGATAAATAGTGGTGTGATAAGTGGCTTTGTCACCCCACCTTGTGGGCTGGCTCCTGGGTCTCTGCTCCTGTGCTTCAAGTCTCCCAAGTCAAAAGGGGCCCCGGGCAGGCTTGGCATCACATCCCACATCTGCCAAGACCACTGGCTGAGAAGGGGGCCAAGGGGCCAAGGCGAGCCACGGATGCTGGCCTCTGGCTACTGGCCCCAAAATCCTTTTCCTCCTCTTTGTCCAGGCTTTGTTCTGAATCCCTTTTCCTTTCCAGGTCCTCCAGGACTCCAAGGCCCGCCTGGAATCAAGGGAGAGGCAGGTGGGCAGAGCCGAGGATTGGGAAGCAGGAGGGTCAGCTCATTCATACCTCTATGCCTAAGAAACTCGCCCTCTTATTTCCTCTTTGTCTCTCTCTCTCTCTCTTTTTCTTCTTGTTCTGAAGAGTGAAATGGTGCCACTGGTATGTGTGTGGCGGGGTTGGGGGGGAGCGGATGAGACAGAGAGAGGCCCTACACCTCGAGCTGGGCATCTTGTCCTTCTGAGGGGTTCTAGAACATCAGCTGACTGAGGAGCCGAGAGCCCTGTGACTAGTTTTTTCCTTCCTCGCAGGCCTCCAAGGACCCAACGGTGCTCCAGGGAAACAAGGAGCCCCTGGTAATGTGTGCTTCCTCTGCTTGGGCTCAGAGATGCCTTGGCCGAAAGACTGAATGAGCTCCCCCCAACCTTCTCCCCACAGCTACCCCCCCACCTGCCATCCCCCACCTCCGCTGCCTCAGAGGGGCATTGCCCTCCCCCAGTCCTCTGCTCTGGAGTCTTATTGTGCCTCATCGATACACCCAAGAGATGACCTCACCTCCCCCAGACTTCCTCTTCTCCTGGAACGCCCCCTGCCCCATTGCCTAGAGTCCCTCCCAGGAGGATGGTGGGAGCCCACCTCATTGGCCATTCTCTGCCCACCCCAGGACAGCAGGGAGAGAAGGGCAGCAAAGGCGATGGGGGTCTCGTTGGCCCGAAAGGGGAACCTGGAGCTAAGGGAGACAAAGGAGACCTGGGTCTTCCAGGTAAGGGTCCAGTGGGAGTGTCGATGCTTGTGTGTGGGGGTGTGTGGCTAAGGGCTGGGCCCCAATCCTGTGGAAGTGTGTCTATTCCATCCCACTGAGGACAAAGCAGACAAAGCTGGGCTCTGCCTACCAGTCTCATGGGAGAACACATGAGGTCCCTTCTGTCCAGGTGAGCAGAGGCCAGGAATGTGAAAGCTGAGAGCAGGGGGGTGGGGAGTAAGGAGACACAGTTTCATGCCAGGCACAACCTGTGATGAGTGGGGACACAGGCCATGCTAGGAGCTCAGAGGAGAGGAAAACAGGGGACAGCAGTGGGACCTGAGGTGGGCACAAGGAGGAGGGGAGACTGGCTGGCAAGGAAGGAAAAGGGATTGATTCCAGAAGGAGGTGCTACCTCAGAACTTTTTAGTGCACTTGTTCTAAGTCCAAGAGTCTGTGTTTCAAAGGTCCATATGATTCTGACGCCGACAGTCTAGCAGGCGCCCTTTGAGACGCACGGCCCCAGGGGCTCTGGCCATGACCGAGCACCTTCATGTCCCTTGCCCCTTGGCCTCTTGAGGCCCCCTTGGGGGGTCCTGGGGTATTGTATCATAGGGAGAATGAGAGCTGTGCAGCTAGTGAGCTTTTTTTAAGATTTATTTATTTTAGAGAGCAAGCGAACACGGCAGAGGGAGGGGCAGAGGGAAAGGGAGAGAGAAAACCTCAAGCAGACTCCACACTGAGCACAGAGCGGGATGCGGGGCTTGATCCCACGACCCTGAGATCCTAACCTGAGCAGAAACCAAAAGTTGGACTCCATCAGCTGCGGCACACGGACGCCCCAGCCAGTGTGGGCTGGGGCCGCGTCCCTGCTCTGCACCTGTTCACCTGCCTCGCTAGGTACATTTTTAACCAGCTGAGATTTAGTTTCTTCGTTTCAGAAAAGAATGGCCATTAAAATCATCATAATTAAATTACGCATACCTTGTAGGACAGTTAGGAGGGCTAGAGATCATGTTTTCAAACCATCTGCCACATGGTTCAACACTAAACGAATGATAGCCATTAGCCTTTTTGATCCTTTAAGGTAGAAAAGGGAAGGACTTCAGTTCTCAGATCAGACACATCGGGGTCCTAATACAGCCCACTAGCTGGGCCACCTGGGGTAAATGACTCGACCTCTCTGACCCTCAATTTACTCACCCATAAAAGGGGGACAATAAGAGCAACTTCTAATAAGGATTAGTTACAACAGGAGTATAAGGCATAAGATGTGTGGCACTATACCTGCAAATAGGAATATTTACATTGTAAGAGACTGGGGTGCTTGTCTTCAGGAAAGGGGCCCTTACCGGGATGTGTCAGCCATGCTCAAACATTAGAAAGGCACTTGTGGAAGAGAAAACAGACTCGCTCTGGGTGCCCATCAATAGAATGAGGAGCAATGATCAAGGGTTTCAGGAGAGCCAATCGTGCTGACGTAAGGAAGGAGGAAGGCATTAGAACTTAGGGCACCCCAGGGAGGAACCGGGCACACATGCGCAGATCTCAGTGCGGGCAGCCACTGAGGCGGGGCAGGGGCAGGGGCAGGGGCAGGGGCGGGGCTGCAGAATTCTCCCGGGCAGGACTGAGCCAAACCTTTGCACCAAGCAGTTGGTTTTAGACCGTTGACCACTGAGGGTGCTTCCAAAGGCGGCCCTCTGCAGTTCTCTCTGCAACAGGAAAGGAGGCCCCCGACTTTCTCAAGCTGGCCCTGCCCCCCCCCACCCCAGGATGGGGGGTGACAAGCCGGCGCTTTGCCGGTAGAGTCTACGCCCTCCTGTTTCCCATCCCACATCACCCACCGCCACAGGCCCACTGCGACTCCGCAGGAGGGCACGGAGCCCTCACTCGGAGGCCTGGCCTGTGGCCAGGCCTGCGAGGTGAATTGCAGTAGTTTTTACCCCTCCTCTTCCCAAATTTCATCTCCCAAGATCACCAGATCTCTTTCACGCATTGGTCCCCAATCTCCATTCCACAGAGGGGACACGCGAACCAAGAGGGCCCTGCTTTGGTGGTACTGAGGCTTGGTGCTGCTCTTTGTCACAGTGGATGGGTAATGCCCCTAGTGGAGATCCAAGGGACACTCTGTTTGCCTCACTTCACCTTTAGCTGTGAAGGGAAGGTTCAGACATCAGGCGCAGCTGGGGTTCCTCCCGTGGGTGGGTGCCAGGCTCTGGTCGTTTCACCCAAACGCCGGGATTCCCAGGGCTGTCCCCTTTGATGGAGACATGGCAGTCCCAGTCACATACAGCCACACAGACTCTGGCCCAGACCATGCTCCAAAATCCTTGTAGAGTCGAGCCATTTCTATAATGTGATGGTTTTGGCCGGCCGGAGGAATCGGGCACCAACCAATTCCTCCGGGGAAGTAATTACCTAGTCCCTTCTAACAAATCCCATTGGTGCCTTCTGCCAAAGAGGACACCCTCAATGCCTGAGAACTGCCTTCCTTAGGGCTTGCCCCTGAGGCTATAAGAGATCTCAGCTGTAACCAAGTTCTCTCTGGTTCTTTTGTTTCCCATGAAGGAATAATCATCCTTCAAGTATCTAAACCAGAAAGAATCTACTTCCTAAGCCTTGCCCCTAAGATCACTCCCAGCTTTGATTCAGAAAGCTTTGCATGACCCATGATTCTTTCCCTCTGCTTCAGGACTTTCTGTCTCCTTTCCTGATTCACTGGAGAGAAGGCTGGTATCTCTTTGAGTCCTCCCCTTCCCTATCAAGAAAGTAAGGGAATGGAGCCTTTTAACCAAATCGCACAGTGCTAAGCCTGTCCCAGGGCAGAGCGAGCTGCTCAGGGTAGGGCTTCGACTGGTTCCCGGAATAGCAGGTTACTGCTGGGTTACTGATGAGCAGACCCAGCCTGGCATGGTTAGGAGGGGCATACAGCCGGCTCCAAAACAAAACTCATGGACTGGGAAGGGGTTGCCAGGCCCTGCTCTGCCAGGAGCCTCCCTCGATTCATATGCGCTGAGCAGTGGCAGAAAGGAGGAGGGAGCAGTGGACGACGGAGGAGAGGACAGGCTTGGACAAGCCTTGAATGCAGATGACAAGTGGAAAATTTGAAACCTCAGGTACCAAGAGAGGCTGTGACTGAAGCCCTGGCAGGAATTCGAGCTGCTGCAATGTTCTTCTCCCCACCCGTACCTTCGAGTCTCTATTCTCAGCATTTGGGATTGACTTTCTGGAATATTCAGATTTTGGTTTAGGAGGCTTGAAAAATAATTCCCCAAATGCAGATACGAAAATGAGTGCTGGCTAAGCCCAGACTGTGGTCCCTCCCAAGGGGACCAGCGTGTTGACCAAGGTCCCGAGAGCCTGGCTTCCCCAGCCCACCCATCAGCCAGGCCAGGTGACCTTGGCCATTTTTCACAAGTTCACATCTTTTCTCTGGGGCAAGGTGGTGTGCTCCTAGAGGGCAGCTATTGTATCTTCCACTTCTGGGCACCAGATAGCAGGAGCTCAAAGAGTCTGAGTTTGTAATTTGGGTGGGACAAGTGTCAGTGGGATCTGGCAGCTGGGTTTGCCTTCCTCCTGTGCCTGACCATGACCCCTTGATTTTTCAGGAAGCAAGGGGGCCATGGGCATGAAAGGAGACACAGGGGTCATGGGTCCCCCCGGAGTCCAGGGGACTAAAGGTGACTCGGGGAAGCCAGGCGCCCCAGGTAAGAGGCTGTCCATCAGACTGTAGCTATTCCTTTTCCCCCTGGTGGACTGAGCTATAAGGGCACAAAATCCCTAAAAGTCCCTTGTCCTTTCAGGTGCAGCTGGATTTCCTGGAATAAAAGGAGATCAAGGTAAGAACTCTGGGAATCCAGGTATCATTCAAGCTGCCACTGTCCCTGGGCAAAGCCAAGTCCAGGACATGACTCCACTGTCTTTATCTCATTGTTATGTTAACCCAGAGCACACGGGGTCTCTTAAAACTCAGCTCTGCCTGAGAGGAATGGGCTTGATTGGTGGGTCCCTAACCCCAGACCCTGCAGAGTGATGTCCGAGATGAACAAATTGCTCAGGCTCTAACTTTTCTCCTGCTGATTAGACCTGTTTGTAGCCTCTAAAGGGAGCTGATTAAAGCTGCCCAGGGAACATACAAGGTGGTAGGACGTACACGTGTCACTGCTGAGAAGAGAGGTATGTTGAGGGGTGGCAGCCAGGCTCTCTGGCAACCACACCCAACCTTGCCCTTGTCGCTTGCAGGACAACCTGGAGTGAAGGGTCCTCCTGGTTCTCCGGGCATGGCAGGATCCCCAGGGGCCAAGGGGGAGCCTGGCATTGCTGGCTCCCCTGGACTAGCAGGTGAGGTCCTCGGCGCTGCGGTGGGTATAGGGAGTGATGTCTGAAGACCCACAGAGCTCAGCCTTCATGCCATCTGGGCATCTGTTGTACAGGGCCACCAGGGACACCAGGGAATCCTGGAGCCGAGGGCGTGAAAGGAAGCAAGGGAGACACAGGTAACAGAGGGTGTGGTTGGGGGTGGGCGGGGTGCTGGTGTCAGGGGTGGACAGGGAGGAGGACTCCCTCCCAGTGGGCCCACAAGAAGGAGGCAGATGGTCTTCTGTACTCAGGCCCCAGAGACACCCGGATTAAGGAGGACAATTTCCTCTCCCAGGGCCCTTTGAGCTCAAAGCCCTAGGGCTGTCCTCTCTCTGCCCAGGGTCCCTGAAAGGCCCCAACGCCATGACCGAACCGCCACCATTAAAGAGAAGGGCAGCTGGCCCACATTGTCTCCTGGACTGCCTTCCAGCCCTGGACATGGTTTCCATTCTCTCCAGCTAACCTATAATGGGGCCCCCAGGGTCAGGGCTCTGGATTTGGGGGGGGGGGGGTCAAGGTCAAGAAACCCCTTCTTGCACATTCTCCCAAAGGGCCTCAGGCTGGGAGGAGTGACCAACAGTAACCAAACTCAAAGTGACTACTATATAAGCCTTCATGTCCACTTAGTCTACATTATAAACCATTATGCCAACTTAGTCTAGGTTATAAACCAGCCCACCAATGTGGCCTACTTTGTAAACCTCTACACCAATTTTGTCTAGTCACTAAGTCAGTCTGGGCAATGGTCTAGAAAGTCTGGGCCACTTTTGGGGGGCACTGGGGCACCATGATGTGTAACATCTGCTTCCTGACCTCACGCATACAGGATGGTGCCTGAGACAGGCAGACAGACTGTTGCCAGACTGTGCCAGGTGCATTCTGTCATTGACTTTTGCATGGAGAAGTGCTGAATGCCCCTTAGAAAACCAAGTGCAGCCTGGAGGTATTTTAACAGTGCAAGGTCAAGAGAGCAGGCTGGGCAGTGGCTCTGGGTGGCCGTGGACAGTCTGCCGCAGGCCCTTCTCCGTTAGAGCAGAAGGTCATGCTGTGTTAGCCTGATGCCCTCACGCAGAGCCATGTGCAGACCTACATGAGGGACAGGTGTTCTTAGGGCTCATTGATCAAGTAGTTGACTAGTAGATGGATTGATTCCTTAAACAAATGTGACTTAACTCAGCTAAATGCTTCAGTTTCACCATGTCCCTTCTCTGGTAGGGGTGGTGAAAGGCAGAGCAGCACATGAGTGATGTAAGAGCTTGAGCTGAGTCTTGTGGAATGAGTGGAGTCTGGCCTTGGGGAGGAAGGGAAAGGAAATCTAGAGAGAAGGAAGAGAGCAGGCGAAGTCATGAAAGAATGAGGGAGGGCTCTGTAGGCTTCTGTACCTGGCATCTAGGGTTGGGATGTGAGAGAGGGTCAGGAGCTCTGGCCAGAGGGGTGGGTGGGGGCCACCTCCTGGCTGGCCCTGGACTCTGAGCCTTCAACCATTGGGGTTTTCCTGAAGATCATCGAGAGCTATGGCACAGGCTTTTGTAGTACATGCTATCCTGGGGCGCCTGGGTGGCTTAATCATTATGCATCTGCCTTTGGCTCAGGTCATGATCCCAGGATCCTGGGATCAGGCCCCGCATCGGGCTCCTTCCTCGGCAGGAAGCCTGCTTCTCCCTCTCCCATTCCCCCTGCTTGTGTTCCCTCTCTCACTATGTGCTCTCTGTCAATTAAATAAGTAAAATCTTCAGGAAAAGAAAAAAGTACCCACTGTCCTTCCAGCCCATCCAGCCTCTGAGCTGATTTCTTTTTCACGACTGTGTCAGCCGGGGCTAGGGATCTGTTGCCTGATACCTGAAGGCCCCCCAGGAAGGTCTCACCTTCTGGTGTGGTGGTCAGCTCTCCCTGCCTTGTTGACTGCCTCCTCCCAATCTTTAATATTTTCACCTTGCTTGGTCCCAGATCCCAGAAGGTCTGACTTCTGGGCACGAAGCTGCCCTACCCCTGAGTTTTCTGCTTGGCTTCATAGTGATGACAGCTTTTAACCCTCAGTTATAAACAAGTCTCTCTCCCAACCCTTCTCCACCCTCCCCCGATTGCCAGACTAACGGTTCTTAACTAAGTAAGGGTATCAGGGGTAAAACACAATTTTACCCACAAGGGACACTGTGCCCCCTCCCCAGGCCCCCAGCCTATGTCTCCCACTCTCTGGAGGTAGGAGATTTTGCCCTGCACTCCATACCCTGGGACAGTTTACCTCGGAAGAGCCGCTCCGATAACAAGCATTTTCATGATAACCTAGTGGGATAAGCACTCTCGTTAGTGCAACTTGCCCACACTTGAGGAGCCAGGAGGAGGCACAGTGAGGGTTGGAATTGTAGCCTGGCTGGCTCAAAGCCTGGGGCTTTATCCATTACACTCTGTTATGCTCTTTTCCTCCCTAGGCAGCCTGAGAATACCTCTACCCCCATCAGGCATTCTGATGAGCGACACCTTCCCTCACCATTCCAGGTCAGGAAGGATTAGAGCTCAGGCTACAGCAAGTTCTTCTTTGATTCCAAGAAGGAAACATGGTGTTCTCGGGCCCTGTTAAGACTCTTCATTATTTACCCCAAAACTCACCTCCCTGAGAGCCCAGAGACCTTTGGCTCACAGCCTGGGGATGGTTTTAACCCCATTATCAAGTTCCCATATATTTGTTGAGCACTTTTGGGGGGATCTCCATCAATCAGGCCCAGTGGTGAATACCAACCAGGCAAATTCTAAAGGCTATTCCTTAATTCCAGCTACCCAAGTAAACATGCTGATTACATCTTCAATTTGGAGCATGTGATGATTACAACTTTCATAAAATTGTGCCGGTTTCCCACACAAATCCAAATGCTTGTCTCGATCTAGTAGCTAATGGTTCCATCTCAAGAGGGAATTCCCACAGGTCCATTATCTGGCCTATTCCCACAGGTCCATTATCGGTCTACCTATCATCCCGAAGTCAGAGGTTAAGGAACTCTTGGAGAGGTTAGATTTCTCAAGTGGGAAAAGGAAGGATGGGTAGTGATCATGGAAGATAATGCTTACTTTTCAATGTCAGGACACTGGTATTCCCCAAACTAGAGGTAGTATGGTGTCTGTCCCGTGTGGGTTATATCAAGCCAGCTTTTCAACCCAACGTATTTCCTATTTTGTAAATAAAATCATTAATCTCTCAAGAGAACATCAAGCCTCCCTGGATGAAAACAGAGAAATTACAGGGCCTTGGCTTGACCTAGGCTAACAGCCAGATCCCATGATCGTGCATTAATTTTAAAAAAAGTGAAATCTGTTTAGATTAACGATACTTCTGGGCCAGGCACTGTGCTTGGGATTTACTCCTATGATCTTAGCTTGTCTGCCTGTGTCCCTGAGTTTCATCACCGCTACCTTACAGCGGAGGGAGCAAACATTCCCCGAGGGTGAATCCTCTCCTGGGGTCTCACAGGTAATATACTCTGAATCTTAATCCCAGAGCCAGATCCCAAAGTTGTGCTTTTCCAGACCATGTTACACAGAATAGCATAGAGTAAACGATTCTAAGAAAGTCGGACTCTCCTGCCCTTGCCACTCCCCCGCAGATGGGTGAATCCTGGCTCAGTCACCAAATCCTCCTGCTGTCGTGAACGTTCACTTACCATACTCCAACCCACTCAGGTGGGATGTGTCCCTGTGTTGACACCTCTTGAGAGAAAGCAGACATTTTAGATTAAAGATGGTGGCGAGGAACCTTTTCTCGTTCTCTCAAGAGGACAAGCCACACATGTCACAGACGGCACGATCACTTGGCAGAACTTTCTCCCAAGGCCATTTCCTTCACCATTCACAAAACAACATTTTATCAACCCCCCCAAAATGGAGTTATTTCTAACTTTTGATCTTTCAAAGGATTACGGACTTATTTGACTTGGGGGACAAAGATCGCAAGATAAAAAACAAAAAATCCCATAAAAACTCATTTTAGCTCGAAATCCCTTAGCCATTTTCAAGTTTGTTGGGAAATGATGTGGACATTTTGCTTTCTAGCATCCCACCTCATGAAATGGCATTAAAAGCAGCCAAGACATTTAAGCTCTGAAACACCCATCTGATCAGAAGGTCTGCATCTCAGCAGCCTTCGTGTCTAAAATATAACAAGAATCTGAACTTTCTATGTCCTTTTATTTTCCTCTTGAGGCAAAGCCAAAATGCAAATAACCTGAAATCCATTTTTTCATCTGTATGGGAAGACATTTTATTTTGAAGGTAAGCAACAAAAAGTAATTCATAATAGCAATTAAGCCCTATATTGTGAATATAATTTCTCAGTTCGTTCCAATCCCCATATCCAAGTACTGAGTTGGTCCCAGAATTTATTAAATTCTACCAACTCACATTTCTAAGTTGCCACTCATAAAACCTGTCCTCATTTTCCTCTAAATCTCTCAGAGATATCTGCAAAAGTCTACACCTGTCCCAGTATCGGTCCCCAACCCGCCATCTCACTTCCGCCACATAGTGCCATCTGTCAGTTGTCATCCTCACTTTGTCAAGCTGCACTTAGCCTGTATGTCAAGATGCTACTTAAGGAGTTTCCCAATGTACTGGAAATTTCTACATTAAATCAGAGCTGGAAGACCTGCCCCGGGCCCATTTCCCTCTGTGTGGAATGTGAAGAATATTCTAGAATAATAGCCAGGTCCCTGGTAGCTTGACAGCACTCTGGGTTTGAAACTGGCAATTTTCCCCTCAGACCAGGAACATTCTAAGATTTTAGGCAAAACACCAGCTGAACACTGAACAATCCAGAGACATGTGCTTTCTAACAAAACGATTTTCTTGGGAGAAAATTATTTCTCGAAGTAAATACCTTGCAAATAAATATTTTGGGTCCTCTCAGCTTGATACATGTGTGATACCCAGAAAAACCCAGTTAGATGTGATTTAGAGGAGAAACCAGCATTTGTTTTCCCCAGAGACAGGAAGGCTGCTCAAAGGTGGTGAGCTGGGAGCTGGTCTTTAAAGAGCCAGTGAGATTTGTTTAAGGCAATGTTACTCAAAATGTGGTCCCCGGACCAGCAGCATCACCATCAGCTGGGAACCTGCTAGAAAGGCAGCTTCTCAGATCCACTGAATCAGCAACTCCAGGGTCGAGCCTGACAACCCAGTTTGGTTCGCCAGCCCCATGCAGGTGACTCTAAAGCACCCCTAGCTCAACTACTCATTTAGGGGATGGGATGGCCTAGGGTGGGCTGGGACTGTCTTTGGAACCAGGTGGACAGGCCAAGTGGAAACTCCAGGAAGGTGTGAGCTGCCGTGCTAATGGGGCATAGGGAGCTATAGCACTCAGTAGGAGACCCACCTGGGTTACAACCCAGTTTCACCACTCCGTCACTGTGTGGCCTTGGATTAATCACCTAGCATCTGTGACTGTGCCCTTCCTCCTCTTCTGTATAAAGGAAAAGGGCACGACCTTGCAGGGCAACTGAAAGGTGGAATGAGGATATGTATAAAGCCCTTAGCAGCGTGCACGGGTCAGCAAATAAGGGAGTCCCTGTGATTCCTGTCTGTACAGGGTGTGCTTGTCATGTGGTACTTTGGGGACAGCTGGAGATGGGCATTTCTTTGGGAGGGGACCATAAAAGGAAGTCATGGGGCCTGGCGTCCCTGAACCTTGGTTCCAGGGACAGACTCTTCAGGTAGAGGTTTCTGCAATATTTGGCCCTCTAGGCTGCAGACAGAGGGCCAACGGTCAAGGTATGGACCATTTTGGACAGTTTTTCTATTTACTAACAGCCAAAGACAGATTTCTGAGTGTGGCGTCTCCCCTCTGACCTTGACACACACAATTCAGATGCCGATAAGCAGAGGGAATTTGTGCTGCCTCTTCTGGCTCAGGTCACCAGTGAACAATTAGGGGGCTTGTTGGGCCAGAAGCCAGGAGCTCCTGTGGGCCAGGGTCTGAGGTGCTTCCTCCGGAGGCGAGCCAGATGCACGCAAACAGGGTCCGTGGGGTCTCTGGGGCAGCACTTACTTAGTGCAGGCCAGACACGAGGCTCGGCCTATGACACGGATGACATTTCAGTCTCAGGACCACCCCCGAGGCAGCCAGGAGACTCAGAGCAGGAAAGTGAGGCTCTGAGAGGGCAAGTACCTTGCTCAAGGTCACAGAGACAGATGCCAGCCCAGGCCGTCTGGCTCTGGCCCTTCTGCTGCCTCGGGAGGATCACGCCATCCGTAGGCGAGGCCAGAGAAGTTTTTGCAGTCAAGTGACATCTGACATCTTAGCCGGTCTTACAGGCTTGATCTGAGTTCTCCAGGGAACAGAACAGGTGAGGCATTCTAAAAAGAGGGACCAGAGCAGGTGCAAATGGCCCACGGTGGGCTCAGGCCTGCCTGCCAAGGTCTGGCCTCTGAGGTTCCTCTAGGTCCTGCAACAAGCTCGCTAAACCTCAGTTCTGTCCCATCCTTCCCATGAGGGGCTGAACTCGTTGCCCTCTCAGATCCTTCCAGCATGTCCTGCTTTTCTACAGCAGCAGCTCTGAACTCCTGTGGCTTCTGACCTGGCCACACGAATCCTTACCTACCTTAGGGCCACGATGAAAAGAACCAACAAATTCTATGGAGCATCTGCTGTGGGTGAGGGCTCCCCTTACCCACTTCTTGAGCCCAAGGAGTCTCCCCCACAGTCTTTTGGAAATAAAGGTGCCTTTATTTTCAAAATATGTCTCACTTCTTTTCCAATAAAATGCAGGGAGGAAGGAATGGGGTTGGATTTATACTCCGAGTCAGGCTATCATCGGACCAAGAAGGCCAGCCAGTAAATCCAGAGTCTGTCTGTCTGTCTAACTCTGACTTTCATCCACTACCTTTCTACTTCACCCCAACACGTGTCCCCATTTATCTGCGGTCTGTCTCCTTTTATGCTCGGCTAA
Source organism: Mellivora capensis (assembly GCA_004024625.1). Taxonomy (NCBI): domain Eukaryota; kingdom Metazoa; phylum Chordata; class Mammalia; order Carnivora; family Mustelidae; genus Mellivora; species Mellivora capensis. Next base: position 114,725 of record PISX010001646.1, on the reverse strand, counting down.
GGAGGCTTTAAACAATCGTGGAGAACCAATGTGTCTTTCCGTCTGCATTAATCAGACAAAAGGTAGAGGTTGTCTAAGATTAAAAGTGTCTAATATCTAAGTTTTATTATCTCCCCCCCCTTTTTTGTATTTCGATCTTAGGACTTCAAGGACAGAAAGGAACAAAAGGAGAATCAGGAGTTCCAGGTAAAAGGCCGGCTTCATTTTAATTTCTCAGAATGATGTCTGGAAAGGCTCGTGCTCGGAGGGCAGGTCTTGTTGACTTTGAACATTCTTCTTTAACCTTGCCCTAGAGAGGCCGGGGCCCAAGCCTGTTTGAGGCTAAGACTCCAGGGCTCTGTCTCTCAAGCCTCAGATTCTTCCCCTGGAAAACCTGGAGAAGGACAGAACTCAGGGACCTGAGGCAATAGAGAGGGGGACCGAGCTGAGGGTGGAGAAGGGGTAGGAAGGGGCTGGAGAGCTTGGGGTCAGCTGGTGGCTTCTGGGCATGCGGCCTCTGTGGAGCTGGGCAGCCTTCTTCTCCAGGTCCCAGGTTGCAAGGCCTCTGCTTCCCCATCCTGCGCTGGTCCCTCTCCATCTTCTGTTTGTCCCCTGAGGCTCCTCCTGTCCTCCTCCTGCTGCTGCCACTGGCCTGTTATGGTCACCTTGGTTTTCCAAGGCCCTGCCCGTGGTCCGTCACTGAGCACGGGCCTTCACACAGAGCACTTCTAGTCTTCTCCGCAGCCCTGCCCTGATGAGGGCCAATGTGAAACTTCTCAGACCATTTCTTGAACTGGCTTTCTTCCTCTGAGCTAGATATTTGGTTCGCATTTAAACTTACTAAAGCAGATCTTAAGGCCTAGAAACATTCTAGCAAGTTCTCCCAGAATGGCCAGAACTTCCATACAATTGTGTGGTCTGAGGAAGACCAAAAACCTCCGGAATCCTGTCAGCTCTTGTGACCTGTGTGTTGTCTACCAGCATTCATGTGAGAGTCAGTGAGGGGAGATCACAGCAGTACCCAGACCTTGCCTGCCCTCACCACCTCTCCCAGGTGGACTGAAGGCACAGGCAGACCATCCAAACAGTCCATTCACGGGGGTGGGGAGTGCGCTTGTCAAAGACAACCCAGTCTTTAAAGGCCAAGGCCCTCTGTCCCCCTCGGAAAGCAGGGCAGAACATCTGATGGAAGCGGTCTCTCTCCTTTCCAGGCCCTGAGGGCATGAAGGGACAAAAGGGAAACCCGGGCCAGGCAGGCCTCACAGGTGCACCTGGACTGAAAGGCCAAAAGGGAGAACCGGGAGCGAAAGGTAAGGCCTCGGTCTGTGATTTATGGGCTCTAAGGAGAGGCCCTGTTGTAAGGAGCCTGGGAGTTTTCAGAACCATAGGTGTAGAGGCTTATTGGTTCCCTGGACAGTTTCTATGCTGGGATTGCCCTCAGCCCTGAGGACACAGAAGTGAATGAGGCACAGCCTGGGTATCCTGGGGGCCAGACAAGCGAACATGTGCTTGCACGACGCCCAGCCATGCCCTAGCCACCAGAGCTTTCCACAAGGGAGATGCCTCCCCTCCCTGTCTCCTACCTGTTCAGTACTCCTCAGGAATCTAGCTTAAATCCTCCCATCATAAGACAGGACTGTTTCGTCTTCTTCAACCAGTGGTGCTCATGGTACCTTCAGTCCCCATGATGCCAGGTCACTGGCAAAGCTGGAGGAGAGAATCTGACCTCCCCGCCCCCACTCTCCTCCCCACTGCCGGCAAAGAAGGGTGAAGGGATCCTGGCTTGGTTTCCTTTAAATTGTGTGGGTTCTTTTTTTTTTCTTTTCTTTTTTTCCCTTGCAACAGGATCTTCTGGAGCACAGGGAACTCAGGGAGAAAAAGGTCAAAAAGGTAATTGTTATTTCTATGCTCTGTAATGTGTGCCTTTGAGGGAACTCAGTGCTTGAAAACTCTAAGTGTGGTAGGGAACAGACCCTGGTTCTCAGAGAAATGTCTCATTTTGGAAAAGCTAACAGACTCAGCCTTTGGCAAAGCCTGTCCATGACAATTTAGAGCCACAGCACGACTGTTTTTTAGCTCCCATCCCCTCTCCCCTCCCACCTCCCCCTTTCCTTCTCTTTCTTCTTCCCTCCTTCTCCAAGTCTGCTCCTTCCCTTTCTCCCATCCTCCCTTCTTTCCCTCTTTCTATTTTCCCTTGACAAGGTGCGATGCAGCCAGTTGGGTATGCAGATCTGGCTGCAAGTGGACAGAGAATGCTTGGCCACATGCACGGTGTTCCCGGCTCTAGTGACAGTCCAGCAGGGGGATTTCCCCTGCCCCGGAATAACAGAACTGCCAACCAGAAAAAGCTGAGCCTGCAGCCACACAAAGCCCTAGGCTGCTCTCTTCACCTCTCCCACGTGTGTCTTTCACCCAGGTGAACCACTACAGGCCGTCAGGATTATCGGCACTACGAACAGAGGCCGGGCTGAAATTTTCTATAACGGCGTCTGGGGGACAATCTGTGATGATGGCTGGGACAATTCTGACGCCACCGTCTTCTGCCGCATGCTGGGCTACTCCAGGGGAACGGCCCTTACTAACATGTCACCTGGTGAGTGGGTCCTTGGCCAGGAGCCTCTCTCCTGGAGGCTTTCCCTTTGGTTGCAAGGGACTCCATGAATTTAGGTTAAAAGAAAAAGATTGGTTTAAGCAACTGAAAAGTCCTGCTGGTCAGTGCCTTCTAGGCTGGCCGCCCCAGGACAAAGAAGACCTGGACAGGCTTGGGTGGGGCTCTGGCTCACCTGGCTGGGTCACTCTCTGTGCAGCACAGGAAGCCAGACTGCTCCATGGCCAAGGGTGTCTGTGAGTCGTGGCTCTCTGAAGGACATCCAGGCACCAGTCCTAGAAGAACAGAAAAGTTGCAGGGTGGGCAAACACAGGTGCTCATCTCAACTTCTGGAAACTGGAAACCAGGACACGCCTTGCTGTGATCATCTTCAAGGAAAAGGTGCAAAGGGAAAAATAAACAAATCAGAGCAGGGACTTCCTTAAATCAGTTTTGGAAAGATGTCCTGGGGTGCTAGAGACTCAGGCTATCTCTTTCAGCAAAAACTTCAAACTTTCAATAAAGTAGCCAAGTCCCCAGACTAAGACCATTTCTTTGGCCACAAGAGCTGACCTGGCAGGAAGATTAGGCCGCCTTCTCCCGCCCCAAACGCTCTCCGCCTTTACTCCACCCTATGGTGCCTGCCTGGTTTTTAATCTAGGTACCAGTTGGCTTGTAAAACTCCTTTAAAGTATATATTTTCCTCATATAGATTACACTTACATAGATCGCTACACTGTAAACTGTGTGTAAAAGTAAATTACTGTAACCAAATAAAGATCATCCTGGATTTACAATGGGGTTACATCTCAATAAACACATAGTAATTTGAAAACATTGTGTCAAAGATGCATCTAATACAATACAGGTCACCTACCAAGTCACCGCTTAGCCTCATCTGCCGTAAGGGTGCTCAGAACACCTACACTAGAACATAGTTAGGCAAAATCATGTAACACAAATCCTACTTGTGATGAAGTGGCAACTAGACCATGCTGTTGATTGGATACTGAACTGAAGGTCACAAACAGCATGGCATCCTGGGTATGGAATGGTTGCCCCGGTATCATGTGTCGGTTGTTTACTCTCATGAGCACCTGGCTGCCTGGGAGCTTCTGCTGCCCAGCGTCTGAAGAGCATCTTGTCCCACATCCCCCTAGCCTGGGAAAATATCCCAATTCAAAATTCCAAGTATGATCGCACCATCATAAAGTTGGAAAGTCGTAAGTCAAACCATGGTAAGTCAGAACTGTCCACCATCCTGCTGGTGTCCACTGTGCTGTTGATCTGAAATCGATTATATCAGGAGGAAGGGATTTGCAGGAACATGTGAATGCTTTCCAGCCAGAGAATGGCCTGGTTCAAAGGGCATTTGAGGAAGGTGGGTACAGCAGCAGGGACTAAGCAGGAAAGAGACAAACACTGGGAAATCCCCAGGAGGAAATTTCAAACAGCGCACAGACTAAGTATCAGTAATTATAAATAGATGATATATCTCAATCTATCTTAATCAATCTCATCTAATCTTTGGATGAGACTTTTGTTAAAGGGCAGAAAGCAGAAGGGAGGCAGACTCATAGCAGGAGAGGAGACTGGCCATCAGCACCTGGGGCCCGAGTGGCTGTGAGGGAAATTGGCAGTGTACCCCAAATGTAAGTTTGGCGCTAATCCTGCTCCCCTCTTTCTCCTTGCTTTCCCTATATCCAGGCAGTGGGGAGATATGGCTGGATGACGTTGCCTGCCGGGGGACAGAGACGACCCTCTGGAATTGCAGAAAGAGCAACTGGGGGGCCCACAACTGCAACCACAACGAGGATGCTGGCGTGGAATGCAGATGACCCCCCCACAGTCCCTCCACCATGCTGTGGCCGAAAGTGTCTGCAGACAAGGACACTCAACACCCCCCCCCCCCCGGGGAGGGCCAGCATTCTCTGAGGGGTTGCTCTGAGGTGGGGTCACTAATAAAACTCAAAGCATGACCTCGAAATGTATTTGGCTGTGGCTGAACTCATGAGTTCATACCTCCTGTCCCTTATTGATGGGCCCACTCAAAGGACACATTTCACTGAGTTCTCAAAAGGGGATAGTGGAATCTCAACTTATAGCCAGGGAGAGGTGGGACTAAAGGGGTCCTAAATTTGATGTGGAAAGTGAAGAGTGCCAGTAGTCAGAATGAGGCATGACCAGCCCTGTCCCTTCCGCTTGAGCTCCACGCCTGGAGCCCTTCACCAGCAAATGGGGAGGTGGGCGTGTAGTTGACACCATGTTGCATGCCTTTAAGCATGAAAATGAGTTTTCTTGGGATGTGAGCTCCATTAATGAAAGGACTGTTGTCTATTTTATTCACCCCCATCTAGGGGCTCTGTAAACATGTATTTAATGAATAACCGAATTAAACCAAGAAGGTAGAGCAGCTCGTGTTCAGAGCAACTCAGCTCCCCACTCCCTTTCCAGGCTTCCCCCGGGTTCTATGCTTTCTGAGTGCAGTCTCGTGTGCACGCTCTCTCTCTTTCTCCCAACATCTTCTAATTAGTCTTCCCTGCACTGCACTTCACCAACCACCTCTTTGTTCTCCAGGCAGCCACCTGAGAGATCTTTTGAAATGACAAAGAAACCACCATAGGGATCCCTGCCTAAAGCCTTCAATGGCTCCCCAAGGCAGGGCGCCACACTCTTTGTCTGGCTTGCAAGGGAGCACCCCTGACAATCAACCCCACACATTCCTCCGGGAACCTTGATGCTTCGTTTCCTGTGTTACGACCAGTATCTCCCACACATCACAGGACAGGCTCTTGCTGTTTTCTGATTGATTCCCTGAATAAATGAAGGAAGGAAGGAAGGAATGCTGTACAGAGCACTCTACTTTTCTGCACTAGGATGGCTTCATAGTCTTCCTGCAGCTGGAGGGCAGATCCTGGTGCCTCATACTCTAATTATTGTGGCTAAGGACCCCCCCCCCCCAAACAGTTTCCAAGGTGCAAAGGAATGGTGAATCTACTACTTGGTCTTTTGTAATTTATAAGGTTAGCTTTCAAAATAAACTCGTGGAGCCCCTGGTGTACTAGGTGTATTATAAATTTCAAAAGTTCATCTCTTCCTGCTGCCTCAACATCCCCACAAACAAGTTGTGAGCACCCAATCTGGGGAACCAAGTGTACCAGGATGATAAGATGGGCCCCTGCCACCAGCTCCCCTTCTTACCTCCCAGGACTGTGACCCAGTGCTGGTCAAACACCAAAGAGCCCCAAGGACAGCCCCTCATGCCCTTTGCCTGTGTACCCACCCTGCCCCACAGTAAACGTCCTGACCCACAGGTTCCTCGTTGTCTCTCGGCTCCCCACATGCATGGCTGGGCCTGGTCCCTTGGGGCTTTTCCCACATGGTCCCCCCTCTCAGCCTGCAGTGACTCAGTCTCTCTAAGACCCCTGAGTTTAATAAGCTTTGTTTTCCTGCACCTCTCCTGAGCGCCCTCTTGTGGCTGCTCCTGCGTGACCGCCCCCTAAAAAGACTGGGAACGATAGAGCATCACATGATATGTGATATTATTCCCACCCTAGAAATGAGTCAACAGAGTTGCAGCAAGGTTAAGTGATGCAGTATATGGCTCCAATCCACCACCCTTCTCTCTATGGCATTCGCAACGTGACTTCGCCGCTCATCATCGGAAGCCAGGTCTGTCCCTGGTTCACTCTCTGGGCATCCCTGGCACATTAGGAACACTAGTCCGTGCTAGCCCACTGGGGGACAAGTGGGCATGTGAAGCAGGGTCCAGTTACCCCAGCTGAGGTCATCCATCATCAGCCAGCCTCTAGCTGGCCGCAGTCCCAGTAGGGAGTTCAGCCAAGGCTGGTCAAGCCTGGCCCACATCCGAGGAACTAACTGTCCAACCAACCCATGATCTCGTGAACAATCACAGTTGGTTGTAGCTTAAAGCCACTAAGTCTGGGGTGTGGCTTGTAATATAGCAATAACTGCCTAATGAAATTAGTTTGACTAAGGACACACAGACCGGAAGGGGCAGAGAGGGATTCGAAGCCAGGTCTGTCTGACACTGGTAAGATTAAGAGATGATGGAGAGTTGCTGTCCCCTGCACCTCTGCCAAGCAGCTCCTCTCATAAGCTGTCAGGCCAAGCTAAGCTGAGAAAACATCCCTTCCAGAACCATGGGTGGAAGTGGGGTGTGGGGCACAGCACATGGTTCTATGAACACACTGGTTCTGTGGCTGATGGGTAGCTGATTGTGGGCGCCAATAAGGAACTGGGTAAAAAAGCATGACAGCATCTTCAAGGGCCCAGAGCAGACTGGGGTGGGGTGGGCGCCCCGGGATGTTCGGCCTGACCTCTGCCAGACACTGCTGTTCACTTGGAAGTAGTTCTCCTTCCTCTTGCTTCCAGTTCCCCTGGCCGAGGCCCACGGGACGACACCAGCATGGGGCAAGCCGTGCTGAGCAAGACAGAGAATGGCGGGTGCTCCAAGACACCCCCTGTCACTTCCTGCCCAGCAGAGCAAGCCCGGAGAGCTTCCTGGCATCCAGGGGGAGAGACACAGCTACGAGCACGGTTTCTGGAACCACACTGCCCCATAACGGGCTTCTACCTGGACAGTCGAGGTGTTCAAACTCTCTGGGTTCCTTGTCTATAAAATACAGTAACAATTGCTCTCTCTCAGAGTTCTTGTGAGGTTTAATTGAAATCATAAGTAAAGGGGCGCCTGGGTGGCTCAGTCGTTAAGCGTCTATCTTCTGCTCAGGTCATGATCCCAGGTCCTGGGATCCAGCCCCACATCGGGCTCCCAGCTGCTTCTCCCTCTCACACTCCCCCTGCTCTGTTCCCTCTCTCCCTGTGTCTTTCTCTGTCAGAGAAATAAAATCTTTAAAAAAAGAAGAAGGAGAAAGAAATCATAAGTAAAAAGAAAGCATTTAACACAGTGCCCGGCACCTGGCGAATGCTCAGTGTCGGTTACTACGATCTCCACGGTCCACCCCTTGCCTGGGCACTGCCCTGCTGGGCCCTGTGTTCCAGCAAGCAGGCATTCTCGGGGATCTGCCAGCCGCACCTGGCTCGGGGGGCAGGACACGTGAGGACGGGATGTCCAGGGCCCCACGCAGATGGAGCTGGCCGCGGGAGAGGCTCACGGGGATCAGGCCTGTGAAAGACAAAAGGTAGGAGGAGCTGGATGGGGCAGGAGAGTCTCAGCCCACCTGCCTACGGGACTCCACAGGGAGATGTGGAGCGAAGACTGCCCCCAGAGGCTGCGTCTCACGTTGGGTGGGAATAGCCAGGCCCCTAGGCTCTCCCTCTGCCCCATTGGGTCCCTGGCCGGGCTGCTCCGGAAGTGCACGGCCTTGACCCAGAAGCGGCGGTGGATAAGGAACCACCACCTTAAGGCTGGAGCCTTCGTGGTCCCGCAGGTCAAGGGGAGGTGCTCCCTGGAAGCTGGAGAGCTAGGAGTCCTTCCGTGCCTGCTGGAGATGGTTTGGGGGTGGAAAACTATGGGATTTGGGATCAGATTCAAATTCCAGCACCAATGACCAATTGTGTGGCTTTGGGGAAGTCACATAACTTCTCAGAGTTTCTGTTTCCCCACCTGTAAAGGGGGAAATGATGATGATGATGATTAAAAATAGAAATAATATACAGCTTTGTGTGGAGTAACTGCTGCGCCCTTGGCACATACTGGGAACTGAATAACAGCAGCATTGACTAGGACAGCTTGACTCCAGGCTTCCTTTCTAACCATGTCTCCACACCCAGAACATCTTCCCTTCCTCCACCCACCACCTCAGAATCCTTTCCACCCTTTCTGGCCCAGTTCACTTTGTACTTTCTTTAAGAAACATTTTCTGACAGCTCTCACTCCAGAGAAAGCGTTCCTTTCACTTACTCCTGATTGATAGATAGATAGATAACCCATCCACGTAAAGAAGGAAAAATCAGCACAGAATCCAATATCTTCTGAGGTGAGGTCGATTTTTGCGGTGGTTACCCTGATCTTATTTGTTTTTTCACAGCAACACTGAGTGGGAATGTTTCCTTATTATCTCCATTTTATAGATGGAAAAACTGAAGCTAGCTGAAGAAAATGAATTTTTTTAGTCATTAAAATTCATCTTCAAGTCTTCTGGCGCTGAATATTTTTTCGTTTGCACCATGCTGGACTCAAGAAGCGTTGAGAAAATGTGCATTGTTGCAACACAAGAATCTGTATTAAAATCATATGCAAATGACGTTCCCCTGATAGGGATGTTCTAAGTCCTTGGGGTTGAGGAGAGGATCAGAACTCAAGGAATTTGTTCATTTAAACATTCTTCAGTTCCCCTTTGTGGTAGAGTATCAGAAGTGAGTCCAGGAATATAAACCATCAATTCACAAAAGACAGACCATAGGCCAATAAACATTTTTTTTTAAGTTCATTCTTAGCTTCAATAAAAGAAATGCAAAAAAAAAAAAAAAAGTGAGATCATTTATTTGCATGTCATATTGGCAATTAAAAAAATTCCTTGGTGTTGGTCAGAATGGCTATGGCCATTCACCCTTCCTTCCCCTCTGCCTTTCCTCCCACTTCCTTTCCTCTGAGCCCCACACACCTGGATCCAGCCAGCAAGATGGCACCCAGCAGAGTTTAGAACTATTCGTTGCCTCTCTCTGCTCTGTGAGCAGAACTGATTGTCCTGGTGGACTCCATTTTTCAGCATAGCACATATATATCATGTATGTGTATGTATGTAAGATGTATATATGTAATATACGATTTTTAAAATGTATATGCTTAGAGGAAAAATTGGCAAGTAACACACCAAAATGTCTCTCTTTGGCAGGATTATGATTGATTACATTTTATATTTTTAATTTATTTTATCATTGACCTTTATTTTTTTTAATATTTTTTCCATGAGTTGGGGTTGTCTATCATGAGTCTATATTTATAAGCAGAAAAGAAATTGTTATTTAAAGGAAACAACAAAGTACAATATGCATCAACAAAGAATCCAGAATCTTCCCTATCCTGGGCTTAGACTTTCAGTTCTGGTCCCCCTGTGTGCTACCGTGTGTCCCTTTGTGTCCTGGAGCACAGGCCCCTGGGAGGACAAGAGGCATGGGGCCCAGGAAACGTCTGTGCTGCATGGACTGTGAAGAGAAATGGGGCCGTAGCTGGAGGGAGACGGGGGGTACAGGGGAGGGCTTCATGTTTTATAACAGTCAGTCCTATTTGTATGTTCAGGGGAATGGCCCAGTAGGGAGGGAGAAATTAATAAGTCGGGAGAGAGGGCATAATATCAGCAGCTAAGTCCTTATGAGGGCTAGAGGTCAGGGGGTTCTGAGCAATTGGTGGGAGGAGGAGAGCTCCTGGATGGCTGCAGGAAGAAAGGCGAAAATATGAATATGTGGAAGCTGGTGCATTTTGTGGTAGGAAGATGAAGGATAGGTGGAGTTCTCGTTTGATTACTTCTGTGCTCTCCAAGGGCAGGAACCAACGTCAGTACCTGAGTGACAGGGGAAGTAAAGGGTGCTGGGGGATCCAAGGGAGAAGGATTTGACTCTGGGCTGGGGAGGGAAGGAGGGCGTTGGTGCCTCTACTTAGAAATGTTTAGGGTAGTCAAGCCACCATCCACGGAGGGCTTACCCTGAGCCAGGCACCCTTTCTCTCATTTGATTTTCTAAAATAACCTGCAGGAGGCAGACCATAAATCCACAAAACAAGCTGATGGTTGTCAGGGTGGGGAAGGGATGGGCAAAATGGATGCAGGGTGGTAGGAGGTCCAGGCTTCACTTCCAGGACAATGAAGTCACGGAGATGAAGGGAACAGCATAGGGAATACAGTCCAGAGTACTGTGATGGACTTGCATGGTGACAGATGGTAGCTACACTTGGGAACATAGCACAGCATTAGAGACTCGTCCAATCATTACATAGTACACCTGAAACTAATGGACATTGTGTATCCACCATACTTAGGTTAAAAAAAAAAAACCAAAAAACCTGCAAGGTAAAGATTCCTGAAACCAGTGACTGATGGAGGAATGTGTTCAAGGTCACCCAGTCAGTAGAGGCAGAGGGCAGATTTGACCCCAGGCGTGTCTGATGACACAGATAAGTGGTCCTCCACCGACTCTTGCGAAGATGCCTTTGCGGAGCCTCATGCCCCGCCTCTGCTTCTGCCTGCTGGGCCCGACCTCAGGCTGCCGCTCAACCTCCCAGTCAAGTCCTATTTCCTGAGAAACCAGCACATTCCGGGGGGCTCTCCTATATTGATCTCTGCCAAAGCTTCCATGTCTTACCGGGATAGTTCAGGGGTGTTTTTGACGAGGGCCCCTCTGTACTGAATACTGAGCTGTACCTCTGCTTGCCTTTCCACTCACCACCACCCTGGTCCCAACTTCACCATCTCACATTTGCATTTTCCACTGTGATTTGCCAGACCTTCACCTGTGCCTTCTATGAGGGAGTCACCCCCACAAAGATTAAAGACCCAGTTCTTGTTCCCTGCAATGAGGGTACACGGAGGGGGGTGGGGGAAAGGCACAAGTGAATATATTCTCAGTAGAGAGTGATGGGCTGGGCTGGCCCAGGAGTGGGGGGAGGGGGGACAGGGGGGTGGGTCTTGGCTCTGAACCCCAATCAGGCCCGGGGTCCAATCGGTATTCTTTCCTTCAGTCCCACTCCCCAAATCTATACAGTAAAAACTTAACAAACACTCATGAAACAGATGTATGGTGTCTCTCCAGTAATTGCACTCAAAATCACACAAAAGGGAACACAAGAAATTTGCAAGTTTGTAAAGAGACACATTAAAATGGCATTTTTAAAAATCTGGATCTTCATACTGCGGTGCTTTGATAAGCCAATGAAAGCTCTTCTCTGGCTCTCCAGCCCTTTCGGTTTGGACTGGGAAGAACAGAGCAGGAGCTAAGCAGGGGCTGAACGAGCACTTGTCTCCGGCGAGAATTTGGTAGATGCTGGGCAGTGACTGACCACTGCCGGTGGTGGCAGGACTGCTGTTGAGGAACAATCTGAAAAGAGGTGGGTTTCAGGCCTCCCACTTCCCTCAAACAGAACCTGGCTGCCTCTGGCCCAGGGCCTGCTGGTTGGACCCTGCTTTCCCTGCAGGGCACGAGGCCTGGGGGCCGGTGCCTGCAGAGGGTTGTGGTTGGGGAGGTTGCCTTCTCGCTCCGGGCACGTGGGGGCGCTGCAGGCCGTGCACAGCCTGCCAGGCGCCTGTCTCAGTCTCTGTCTCGCTCTGCCAGTGTCCTGACCTCCAGAGGCCACGGGTTTCGCCAAGGTTCCCTGGCTGGCTGTGCCTCCTGGTCTGGGCCCTCCTGCCTCAAGAGAAATACACGCCTTTTATCTGTGCCCAGCCCGGGTCCTCCACTCAACTCCTTCCTCCTTCCTTCTTCCTCACCCCCAGGAATAAATAGTCTACAGCTGGCATTGGACAGAATGCTTTCAAAAGGGTGTGAACTTAAGGTCAGAACCTAAGCATCAGCCCCTTAGGATACAGGGAAACTTCCATTCAGCAAGCACGGGCTTTGAGCTGGTATCGTATGAAGTTCTTTACACGCGTTGATTCCTTGGAACAATGCTACCAGAGTCTCTAACTCGCATTTTACTGAGAAGACCACTGAATATTAGAGAGGTTAGGGTTATCTGCCCAGGACCACACAGCAAGCTAGTCTGCAGTGGAGCTTTTGGTCTGCACACAAGCAGACACAGAAATCCATGTTTTTCTTCTATACCTGCCACCCCCTTCCCACACCTACACGGCAGGGTAAACAATGTGGGCAGGAGGAAGTGGGTACTCCAGCAGGTGTGATGGGGGGACTTCCGAAGAATTTGGAGTAAAACGGATGGTTCTATAGCAGAAAAAGCACCAAATAGTCAGGCGACCTGAGGTCTAGCCTCTACTCAGTTAGCTTCTGGGTTGATTGTGACCTCCAGCTATGTCCTCCTCCAGTGCTCGATTCCTTGTCTGGACAAGGAAGGGTGAGACCGGGCCATTGCCAAGCCCCCCACCACATCCGAAAGTGTGTGCCTGCGGGACTCCCCAACTAGGGGGTTTATCCGAGGACTGGCCAGAGAGGACAGAGAGAGCCAAGAGGGGCTCATGCAACCTACATCATGGTTGTGCCATCTGGGAAGTGGGGTCCGAGTCCCAGAGAGCCAGAGTCCCTGAAAAGTGCCCCCACCCAAAGCCTGCTTGATGGTGGCCAGTTGGTGTAAGAAAGCAGGGGAGCATGGAAGCAAATGTCCTCGCAAGCAGGTGCTCACCCATGGTCTTAGTGGGCCTGTAGCCACTGGTTTTGTTTCGTGCTCTTCGGCAACAGGAGATTCCCCCAACATTTGGCAGTCCCCCCTTCCTTTATAGGAAGCTCTCTCTCTCTTTAGGCTCTTTTTGAGTGTACTGGATTTAACTCCATTCCAGCAAACCCTGCCTAGGCACATTGTAAGTGTCAGGCCCTGTAGCAGGTGCCAGGCAGGGAGAGGGAGATGTCCCATAGCAGCTAGGCCCTCAAAAAGCTCTCAGTCCAGCTGGGGAGAGGGAATCATCAGCACAGAACAAGATGATCCAATATGGGGTCCAGGGACCCAGAGTGGGGCGGTGAACCCGAAGGGGATGATGAAGTTCATGGAAGGCTTCCTGCAGAAGTCCCACTAAGCCGGGAGGGTGACTGAAATTGGTCAGAGGACCAAGGCCTGGGAACAGATGCCCTGGGAAATGAGAGCTGGACGTGTGGGTTGTAGGGGCTGCACATTTAACAGACAAGGCCATAGCAGCCTAGCTAAGAGAGGACAAAGTATGGAGCAGGGGCCGGGGCACAGGGTGGACGTTGATGCCCAGACTGGGGGGTGGACTCCAGGCTCATTCCAGGCTGGGGTGCCCAGGAGGGTAGCTCTGCTATTTACCACAATAGAGGATTCAGGAACAGGGCCAGCTGTGGGAAAGCTTAAATCTGACCTAGGGGAACCCTGGAGGATCTAATTGGCGTGGACAGAAGGGAGTTACCAGGGCTGCCCGGGCCTGCTGAGGACGCCCTCCCAGGACCTCTGAAGTGTGGGGAGTTCTCAGAGGCAATTAGAGCAATTCTGTGATGCTGACTGTGGCCCCTGCTGTCATTGATAAAAGAAGCTGCAATGAATTAGAAATGAGCCTCCTTCCTGGTGCTTCTATCCATTCGCCCAGAGAGCCTCGTCCCCATCTGTATGGGAACCCCCACTCCCCACCCTGGGTTAGCTCAATCAGAGCTAGGACATGTGAGCCAGACAAAAGCTTGGGCCAGAGGCAAAACTACCCTCCAAAGCCTGCAGTGCTCACAGGCTTACACGTGGGGACACTCATTGACAAAGGTACAGAGAGCCATTCTCAGGCACCGTGCCAAGTACTGGGGATCAGGGGGTCAAAGTCATGATCCAAGACCCCAAGAAGTTCACAGCCCAGTGAGGGAGCTAGGGATATCAACGTACAGTTTCAACAGAGAATGACTCATACAGTTAAGATTGTGGCAACATAGGTGCCTGCGGGAAGGATGTTTGAGAAGACTTGAAGGAGGCGGAGGGAGGTCTATGCCTTCTGTGCATTCCTTTCACTGCTTTCTGGTGCAATGATAAACATTTCCCTTTTTATTGGGCACCTGTTATGTGCCAGGCCCCTGAGATGAAGCATCTTTCAGCTGTATTACCACCTTGAAGGGATTCTGTATAGGGAGCAACCAAGGCTCAGAAAAGATCATTGGCTTATTCCAGGCCACACAGCGGATGAGAGGCAGAAATGGGGTTCAAATCCAAGGATATGTGACTGCCTCTGAACCCAAACTCTCCATCCCAGGGTCCATCCACTCCAGGTGCCTGTTAGCTCAGCCCTACAGAGGCTCTGTGGTAAAATAGGGAAATGGAAGAATATATAACCAAGGCTGGCATTGGGGTCTAGAAAGACTTGTAGAAAAAACAGAATATCTAGCTTGCAAGGATCTTTGGAGGGTATGATTTGAGCTGGAGTCCTTCATGTTAGAGGCAAGTGAGGGTGATCCAGAGAGGCCGTGAGATCGGCACTGAGACACAGCTGGGATGACTGCTGCGCTGATTAGAGCCCAAGTGTCCTTGTCCCAGTTCAGGGCTCCTTCTGCTCACAAAGCTGTGCCACTGGGACACATACATGCACACACTCACACACATACCCCAGTTGTGCAAATTCGTGATTGATTTTGTTCTTAACCAAGACAATACTTTGATGTTCGAGGAACCCCTGAAATGCAGGTTGCTAGGAACAGACTCCCGTCACAGTTCTAGCTTCGGGCAATATGGCAGGGGCTGCTGGCAGGGCTGGGGGAGGAGCATGGGCACCTTGCAGGGGATTTTCCTAAGGGTATTCATGAACAATATGCAGTGGCATAAGGAGTTCACAAAACGGAGAAACAACGTGACTAGAGAGACCTCTGCGTCTAGCCCTTGTGGGTTGAGCCATTCAATGGTTCTCATGTGTGGCTTTGGGCCAGCTACTTAATTATTGCCTTAATGTAATTTTATTTAGAATCTATTATAACACAAAAGTAATACGGGCACATAATAAAAAGTTCAAATAGTACTTGAAAACATAAAATCGATAATAGCTGCGCCTTTCTGTCTACATGGAGCCCCTCTTGGTCTTCCTCATAAATGTGCTTTAAACCCAACAGTCAAAAGCCAGACTCATGGGTTCCATCAAAAACCTGCTCCTGAATAAAAAAAAATCTGCTCCTGCATTTCTTATCTGGCTCAATCCTGTTTTAAGACAGACATGGTTTCACATGTATCTTTCCAAAATCTTTCACATGTACTAGTTTCACATGTACTAGTACATCTTTCACATGTACTAGTTTCACATGTATCTTTCCAAAACGAAAAAAAACCTAGAATCATCCATATACAGCATATTGTATATGATTTTTATCAACACAATGGCATAATTCTGGACACACTGTTTTCTACTGAGTCGCTTTCCCTTATACCCCATCTTTCCTAATGGCTACATGATATTCTACACCACAGATATGGCCTAACTCATCTGTTCTATCCCCAGTTGATGGATATCAGGTAGTTTGTAATCTTTAAACAAAGGTTGTATTGTTCTGAGCATTGCTACTGGTACACCTTGAGTATTTAGCGATGGCCATTGCTGAGTCAAATGGGATATGTGTTTTAAATGCTGACATGGTCCTGGGACGCCTGGGTGGCTCAGTTGGTTAAGCGGCTGCCTTCAGCTCAGGTCATGATCCCATCGGGCTCCTTGCTCAACAGAGAGCCTGCTTCTCCCTCTGCCTCTGCCTGCCACTCTGTCTGCCTGTGCTCGCTTGCTCTCTCCTGCCTGCCACTCTGTCTGCCTGTGCTCGCTCGCTCTCTCTGACAAATAAATAAACTAAAAAAAAAAAAAAAAAAAAAAAATGCTGACACAGTCCTAAATAAGCTTCCGACAAGGTTTACCAGCTGACCACCACCGAGAGGAGGAGGGTGCTGATTTCCCCAAGCCCTGGATGGCGCTTGACAGTAATGAGCATCTTAATATTTGCCACTCAGAGATGTGATGATTGAAGTCTCCTTGCTGTTTTAAATTATTCTTTTAATTATGAGTTGAGAATACTTTCATATTGACTTTCATTTTTAAGAACTTCCTGTTGACATCTGGGGTCTTTCAGTGATTCTTTCAATGCACATGAGGGAAACGGGCTGTCTGTCATTTGCACTGCAAAATACCTTTACAGTTTGAACTGAAGAATTTTTGGTAGTAAAGTTTTGGTAGTAAAGCTTTTAATTTTTTTTTATGTTGTCAAACTTATCAATCATTGCCTTTGTGGCTTCAGGGTTAAGCTGTTCCTTAAATATTTTATGGCTAGTTTCAATTTTCACCCAGCTAGAGTATAGGTACTTTAACAGCATTGCCTAAAGAATCTATCACAACGCCTTGAGCTTTGTAGGAATGCCTTAAGTGTCTATGGATTAGATAGATAGATGAGAGAGAGAGAGAGAGAGAGAGGAGGTATCTGAGTGTTAACCGTTGCGTCCTTCTTCCCCGCCCCCCCAAAAATGTTTTTTAAATTCAAAATGCATTATTTGCTTTTTGCAACATGGTCTTCCCTTCATTTTCTTAACCTTTTTTGGAGCCTCCCCCCACTGTCTCCCTGACCCCCTTCAGCCCTCCTCCTCAGCTCCTTTCTCTTCTGATTGCCCCTTCAAAACTGGCATTCATTTTCTTCTTGCTTCACTATCCATATATTTCCTGGTAGGAACAATGCCGAGGGATGCCGGGGGGTGGTTACCCCAACTCCATCTGCTTCCTCCCAAAGCCACCTTGAAAGCAGATGAAGAAGAGGAGAGAAAGAAGTGTGTGTTTTCGCATTCTTCTGTAAAGCTTGAATGAAAACATCTTAGAAGACTTTGCTGTTTCCACAAACGTAAGGTGGGCAGGAGCAGGGGTCTATACGTGACCAGCCGCCTGAGCCAGCAGGGTCCCTCCCCTCCGCGCACAGCTGCTGCTTTGTCCCTCCAGTATCAACACTGCTGCTGGCCACTCGCCCACCCCGGCAGTGTCATATCCTCCGTGTGCCCCTCAAGTACCTTCGGTGCAGACACGCATTGGGACCATTTTCCCCTTCCTGCTCTTTCTGGCGAGGAAGATGCTACTCTTTGTGCAGTCTCTAAGGAAGGAGACAGAGGTGCTCCCTTCAGCTCCCCCAGTCTTTCCAGTCTATCACCAAGTCAGACCCTTCCCGCTTCCCTCAGACCCTTTCCCTCTTCCCAGCAGCCACTGCCTTAATCCTGACCTTTGTCGTCCTTTCTCTGAACCAGCCTCCAGCTTGTCCCTTGCCTTAACTCTTGCCCCTTATGTCCCTGTGTCTCCCTGCAGCCCAGAGGGTTTTCTGAAATTCACATCTGGGGATGCCTGGGTGGTTTAATGGGTTAAGCATCTGCCTTTGGCTCAGGTCATGATCCCGGGGTCCTTGGATTGAGTCCCGCATCGGGCTCCTTGCTCGGGGGGGGCCTGTTTCTCCCTCTGCCTGATGTGCCTCCTGTTTGTGCTCTCTCTCTCTTTCTGACAAATAAATAAAATAAAATAAAATGAAATCTGACTTCATCATTGCCTGGGGCAAAACTGCCGGTCAAGCTGAGACAGAGCACCCAGATACCCAGAATTCCCAGTACCAGGGTGCCGGCCAAAGTTCATGGGTCTGAAGTGAGATGGCCACTTGAAGAGTCGAGGCTCCTGGAAGTGCCCCTCATCCCCCAGGGATGACTCCAAGCTCTCCCTCCTAGCCCTGCACACAGTGGCTTCCTGTCCATATTTGTTGAATGAATGAATGAATGAATGAACAAACGATGAACACCTGGTTATTCTCCGGCCCACCCTTCACATCCCTTTGGGTCCCACCTCTGTGCTCTGCCAGCTGCCAGAGCCCTGTAGCCAGCCCTCCCAGGACAGGTGCGTCTGCTGCTTCAAATCTGGCCGACCAATCTCCGGAGGCTCTAGGATGCCCTGGAGGGCAGGCATGTCTGAAGAGAACTGGGGGCAGATCTTTTGGGAAGCGATGGGGGTTGCCCCACCCCCACCCCCTTTTAGATAGGGATGGTCTCATTTCTATCCCCGGTGAGATACGAATGGTCTCATTTCTATCCTTTCCTTAGCTAGATTTCCTTTTTTAATTGAAAAGTTATTTTTACAAATGGCAAAAAAGGAAAGCAATACCACAAGATATATTAAGAGTCTCACCCAGACTCAAACCCCCCAATCCCGTTCTGGCTGCTCAACAGTTTCTTGTGTATCTTTCCAAATACACTCTGTGCATATCAAAGCGTATGTACTTTTCTTTCCACACAGTTGTCAGCTAACTCTTCATCCTGCCCTGAAGTCACTTTTTCACTCAGCAAAGTGTCTGTGAGACGGATCCCTGTGACTACAAGCAGCTCCAGCTGGCTCAGATCTTCGGCAGCCTGGGATTCCACTAAACGGAGGCATCATAACCAATTTAACGAGGCTGCTATTAATGATCAGTTAGGCTTTTCAAGTTCTCTGCTGTTACAAATAATGCTGCCATGGGTATCTTTTTGTGTCAGCACTAGAATATTAACTCCATGAGGCTGTGTGGTTGGCAGAACAAGGACCCCCAAGGACGTCTACATCCTAATCCCCAGAATCTGTGAGTAGGCTACCTTAGGTGGCCGAAGGGACTCTGCAGATGCAGTTACATGAGAGATCTGGAGATGCGCTGATCATTCTGCATTATCCAGGAGGGCCCTAAGTGTAGTCACAGTGTCCTTGTAAGAAGAAGGCAGGAAGGTCAGAATCAGGGAAAGGGTGAGGGGCCATGAGCAAAGGAGCGCGGGGGGGCCTCTAGAAGATGGGCAAGACGAGGAAGTGCGTTCTCCCCGAGAGCCTCCAGGACCAATGCATCCCTGCAGACACCTTGACCCTGGGGCTTCTGCCCAGCAGAACTGTAAGGTGCTAAATCCATGTTGGTTGAAGTCCCAGCAGCAGGAAGAGAGGAATTGAGGTGTAGCTGTTTTGTTCTGCTCTCACCGCATCCCAATGCCAGGACCAGGCCTGTGGACAGACAGACCTGACTACGGAGTTGTTGAATGAATAGAGAGGCATGAGCCATTAAACTGCAAAGCAGCTCTGAGCAGCGGCATCTCTCTCAGAGAGGAGAAGCCTTGGAAATCTTGGTAAAGTTGTCAAACTGCCGGCAAGCAGGCTGCACCAGCTTGCACTCGCCTAACAGTACTGCCTGTGTCTTCCTCCCTCTCCCCTTGCCTGGCTGGATTATCATCATTCTTTTGCCAAGATAATAGTGAAAAGTGGCATCTCTTTGTTTTGATGTGCATTTTTTAATGATGAGGGGTCTTTTCACATATTTATTGCTGGTTTGTACTTCCCTCTTTGTAAACTGCCTATGGGTTCCACCCCTCTTTTTTTTTTAAATTGAGTTATTGTTCTTTTTCACTAATTTGTAAGAACTCTTCCTATTGCCTGGATATGAATATGCACATTTATTCCTTTGGCTTGTCCTTTTCCTTCGTTCCTGGTATTTTTCCCCCCCATGGAGAACATTTTAATTTGACAAAGGCGTGAGTGAGGAGCTCATCCTAGTCGGTGGAGAGGAGAGGGGAGATCATTCCGTTGCACCTGACAGGAGCAAAGGCTCAGATATAAGAAGGAACAAGGAAGATTAATATGACTGGAGTGGTTAGGGGAGAGAAGGATTGATGAGGTGTGTGTTGTCAGGCTGGGGGCGGGGCAGGCGGACAGGGAAGCAACTGGGAAGTGAAGACAGCCAGAAGCTGGATGGAGGACTGAGGTCATCTGCTTCTTATAGGCAGTTTCCATAGGCAGGAGAATAATCTTTTTTATTTTTTAAATTCCGTATAGTGCGCCAGGTACTTGTCAGGTATTTAAAATAAATGATCCTATTCTATCTCCACAGCCTTGGGTGGTGGTGGGGGAATATTATTATGCCCATTTAAAAACAAGAAATGAAGGTTTAAGAGAGGTCAGATAATAGCCACTTTCACGCAGCCAGCCTGTTGAGTTCCAATCTGCAAACAGCAGCATCCTTGGGGAACCTGAGCCATCACCTCCCTAGCCAAACCCATCTGCCCCCCTCAGCCCAGCTAGGCCCACAGCTGCCAGGGCAAACGCTGGACGAAGCCCAGAACTTCTTATGTGGTTCAGTTTTTCATGACCCTTAGATTTAAAATCTCTTTCATTGGTTATTATTAATTTGGGGAGGAGATAGTTTCCTTAGGCCTAGGCCTAGCTTCCATGGCCCTATGCCTCAGGGGGTCCCATTTGGGATGTCTTCCTTGAAATTCTCTGAATCTTTTTGGGGTACCTGCGACCAGCTGCGGCTGGGAGTTCTGCTTGGGCAAGCACGCCTGCCAAGCCCCTGGTTTGGGCCTGCATGAGTTCCAGCTTCCAGAAGCCCCCTCCTTGACATTTTCTTAAGTTTCCTTGAGTATCTGAAACCCTCAGGGCTGGCAGAGCCTTCATGCGGGGCACCTGTGTTCTAGACCTAGACTGGCAGGAGCCTCTGGCTCTGTCTCTCCCTTTCCAGATGCTCTCAGATCCTCTACTCTTTGCATGGGGTCTGCAAAGCATCTGAAGGAGTTTCAGATGCCCAGGGGATCATCATCCTAGGGTCCCACTGCCGGGCCATGGTTCCAGGAGAGTGGTCTGAGGAGCAGATGGCTATCGCCGGCTGGCATGCTTTTCTTTTCACTGGATGCATGAGCTGGGGCCTCTAGAATGTACTGATTTGGGGTAACTCTCATTCATTCCAGACAGAAGATAGACATGGGGGCTCTGAGCTACCCACAGCCCATCACAGAGCCTTGGATTTGAGCCAACCACCTTGGGCCCATGGACTGGTTCTTTTCCATGATGGTGTGGCCCCAGCTCTATGACACCCGAGGGCGGTGGGAGGGGTGCCTATCTCCTCTGAGGCTTTGGAGAATGCTGTGATACAGCCTCTTATGTCTGATGGGGGTGGGGACACCATGCTCCCCCTGGCCCTCTGAAGACGGGCTAGAGAGGGGACAGATGCTCTTTGGGCAGATGCACTGGGCTGCCGGCTCGCCTGTGGTGGAGCGAGAGCCTTCACATTCTAGGGTTACAGTCCTTACAGCCTAATGAGCTCAAGAGAAGACGTGGATGGAAGTCATGCTGTGGGTTTGTGCGACAACATACCAAGTGGCAATTTTAACATGACCGGAAAACTGTTTCCCCGCAGTCCCGGAGCAGGACTTGTAGACCCACAACAGCGACTGGGGGTCGGTGAAGTCAGTGTGCTCACGGACCGCACCCGGCTGATGCGGCTTCATGACCACGAGTGCCACCAGTGTTATAGAAATGACACTGGGGAACGGCACAGCCAGAGAGCTGAACACGGCTTCAGTGACTCACAGGCTCCGGAAAGCCACGGTGTGGTGAGTTCCACTGGTACCAACACCTGTTCCTTGCAGTGGGACCTATGAAATTAGCCAGGAATGCGCTCTTGTCAATAAAGAATACAGAGTGAGGCTTCCTGGACCTGAACGGCGAGAGGCAGTGCCGGGGCTCTCTGAAGAATCTTCCCAAGCGCTGATAGGCCAACAAACAATTAAGTGCCTCGTCTCTGCCCATTATTCTAAGCCCTCATCAATAAATCATTAGATTCCACATGGATTTGATAACACATTTTTAATCAAATATTTTCCTGGGGCCCCATACACCCTAAGGAGCATTCTGTTCTTTGGGCTCAGCACAGCTGTGAAAATGCACATATTTACTAATTTCTGTAATTCATTTCATGCTTCCCATGTTCCCTGTGCCATGCTAAACACGCTGTCAGCATTAATTCCATTTCATCTTCACACCACCCTCTTTGAGGACGGTTCGCACATAGTCTTCATTTTCTGCCTGGCCAGTCTGAGGCTCAGAGAGGTGGACTGACTTGCTGGAAGTCACACAGCTGAGGAGGTATCCTAAGTAGTGACCCAGTACCTGTGTGGCCAGCTGTCACACTCCCCCTGTCGTCAATGGGACAGGTCTGTCATGTCTCTCTGGGGTTGGAGCATCTGCAGCTAGGCAGACCCTCTTCCTCCAGCCACAACATACACGGGTCTATTGCCTCCTATTCACCAAATATGCCAAAGCAGCCTGTTAAGGAAGCTTCGCCAGTCTGGGCCAGCCCCACCATGCCCCAGATGGCTCACCTGGCCCACGGAGAGATGTCAGCGATGCGCAGACAGGCTGGAAGGAGTTGGGTGGCGGCTGTGGGAGCAGAACAGGGGTGAGGGAGGGGAGCCAGGCACTGGGGGAGGAACAGGTGTTTGTAAAGAGCGGGGAGCTGCCAGGAACTGGGCCTCGTGAGCATGGTATCAACTCTGTTGTCTCATCCTGGGTCTCATTCTGACGGAAGGACATGGAGGAACCCGAGGCCCAAGCGCTGAGATGTCACTGGGGGCAAGTGCAGAGCCAGGCCCAAAGCTGAAGGTCACTGTGCCCGGGGCAGGGTCCCAGCAGAGCTGGGGAGGAGCACAGAGGCAGGGCATTGAGGGGAGAGGACCTGCATGGGGATATCAGCAGCAGGAGGGACTGTGGGCTGGGTGTGGCCGGTGGCTCAGTTTGATCTAGCTGGCCTTTGTCCGCCCCTTCTGTGCGCCAGCCTCATACTGGGCACGGGGTGGGGGGTGTCACGGATGAGTAAGAAAGACATGGCGTGGTCTCAGGGAGGCCCCGTGGAGAGATGGAGAAGCCGGGTGAAGTCTGGGCAACAGTGGCAGAGGCGGGGGGAGGGGGGAGGGGCAGTTACAGGAAGGGGTGATCCGTGCTCCCAGTCCTCTGGCTTGGAAGAGAAGCCCCCCGCCCCCGCAGGTTCCTGAAGGAATTCCAGGAGGAAAGGGGCAGCTGGGAGGAAGACAAGTGTAAGGGCTTGGCAGCAGGAACCAGCACCAGCACCACCAGGGGCCTTGATCTGAACCGAAGATGTGGGCGGTGGAGTGGGACCTGTCACCGGCCTCCTGAGCCCGCAAACTCCCCTCCCCCCAGCTCCAACACCAACCTCCCGCCTCCCTGTGGCCCCCACTCTCACCCAGGCTCCCACAGGGCCCTTGTGGGCCTGTCTCTCCAGCTCTCAGCCATCTGCTGTCCCAACTGCTCTATGTGGCTCTCTGGTGGCTTGGCTGTGCCTAGACCTGCTCTCCCAAAGAGATTCCCAGCTCCCCGAGGAAGCTCATCTCCCTCACCTTGTTCTCCAGAAACTCTGCAGCCCCTGAGTGGGGATAGGGCGGGTGGAAGACATCTGCGGGGTGGGGGGTGGGGGGGAGATGGGCAGGCTGTGCTCACCGGGCCACAGAGAAGGCACAAGGTCCCAGATGCAGCCTGGACCCAGGCAGCACCTTCCAAGCTGCCAGAGGGGCTGTGTCCTTATGCAGGAGGGGCCGGGGTGATGGTAGGGGGAAGAGAGGGGGCGTGGCCAGGACGCCGCCGCCGCCGCCGCCGCAGTGGGGAGGGAAACCATCGGAGACCCAGATGCAAAGCCAATGGCCTGGAAGCAAGCAGGAAGCCCTATGCCCCAGAGGGCTGCCCAAGGGAGAGCCCATGGCTGCGGTGTCTTTACCTTCTCACCAGAACTGGGCAGATCTCGGGAGGGGAGCTCAGAGAGGGCCTGGGGGACAGGAAAACAGAAGAAAATGAGGACACAGTGTTGGGTGTCAGGCCACCCACGGTGGTGGGGGGTGTGGGTGCCGGGGAGGTCCGGGCTGGCCGGGCAGTTTGGGGACCCCATCAGGGCTCAGCTGGCAGGACTGCCAGCCACATATTCAGCCAGCATTTCTGGGGTGCCCACTAGGGGGCTGGAACTGCCTGCAGAGCTGAACACGAAGTCCCTGCAGCCCAAAGGGTTTTCTAAAACTCAACAGCTGGGGACGTCCGGGTGGTTTAGTTGGGTAAGCATCTGCCTTAGGGTCTGCTCTCACGGTCCTGGGATAGAGCCCCACGTGGTGCTCCATGCTCAGGGGGGAGTCGGCTTCTCCCTCTGCACTCCTCCCTCCCCCTCATGCTCTGCCTCTCACTTTCTCTCTCTCTCAAATGAATAAATAAATAAATAACCCAACATGCTTTATTATCCTCTTTGGCCATGAGAAGCCAGGAGGGAGCAAGCTGGAGGGGAGGAGGGGATGCAGTTTTCTTTCACCGGGGTAGAGCGTGAGCCCCCTGGTGGTGGTCCTACAAACGCCATTCATTCATTCATTCATTCATTCATTCATTCTTAATTATGAAGAATTTAATCTGTGAATAACACATGCCTAGGTTCTCTGGGAAGGTTCAGAAATTAACACACTTAACTCCTGCCCTCCGTAGATTCCCAAAGTCAGCAGTTATGTCTCATGTATCTCGAGGCACCTAGCACAGCGCCAGGCACAAGAAAGATGTGGGTAAGATATGTCTCAATCTCAATATCCCCAAACTGTTGAGATATCCATCTGCTCCTTCTGAGGCTTGCTAAACAGGCAGATCCCCGGGACCCACTGGGGAGTCCGACTCTAGGGCTGAGGTCAGGCCTATGAAGCTGCGTTTCAGCAAGCTTTCCTGGGTGATTCGTATGCTGGCGGTCATTAGACCACACATTTGAAAACAGCAGATCGGCCCAACCCAAATCCAGCCCCAGTGGTCTGTATGGACACCTTTGCCTCCTTTTCACAATGTCACACGTAGTGATCCTGATGGCTTTTGTCAGGCTAGCTTTCCTCTCTTCTATGCCTCCCGCAAACACACACACACACACACACACACACACACACACACACCATGGGCTTGCCAATCACTACCGTACCACCACGAAGGTCCAGAGGGTGGGCACATAAGCCACTTTGCACAAATCAGAGCCAAGTCTCAAGTGGCAAGTCTCACCACACAGTATCTGCACTGATAACATGTGGATATGGATCCTGAGTGGGCTTTCTTCTGTGAGAATTGCTGCTTAAGAGCCCATCATGCATAGGAGATGCCATATAGCTATTCATTTCCCCCATTTTATTTTAATATCATCTATTTCTCCCTTGGGATCCAGCTGCACGCCTGGGACTTGATTAGCTCTCTGCTTCCCATCCTAAGGTGACAGTTCAGATGGGGGCCAGGACTTTGTCCCACACTCAGCAGATGCTTAGCCAGTGAATGGACCGAGTTCGAGGGGCAGATACCGCCGGACTCTGGAAGTGGTGGAGGTAGGAGCATGCACTGTGCTCTGCCCTAGGCAGAGAGAGAGAGGGAGAGAGAGCAGAAAAGCAGAAAAGGTTTAAGTGTATAGAGCTATGATTTTTTTTTTTAACTGCCATCTCAATTTATCTGCCTATAGAATAAGATTTGCATAGTGGTGTTAGGGAGAGCTCAGCAGCCTGTGATTTAGGGATGTAAATTGCTTTTTAATTTGGAAGAAAAAACAGTTTGGTCTCAAGCAGGGTTCTCTTTAGACGTACGGCCCAGCCTGGTGAATTACTCTTCCGGCTACAGGGCATCGGTTAAAGACTCTCTGGTGCGCCCTATAACTCTGGGAGGGCTGGAATTGCCGCACTAACTCTTAAATTTCCCTCTGGCCCGAGTGCCGCAATCCATTCTCGTTTAGCAAATCGCTTGGGATTTATTATTTTCTTTTAGGCTTACTCCAACCTTAAATATTCCCCTTTCATAAAGTCCTTATTGTTCTCACGCATTTGCACCCTGGGGCCACCCCAACCTGCCTTTCAAGGACATAAGCTCCTGCCCCTTCCTCTTGGAGGAAGAGGCACTTGTGTGCTGGGACAAACCAACAGCCACAGTGCGCACAACACCCACACCTGTGCTAAGCACATGTGTTGTGTATGTTTAGACATATTAATCTTCATATATATAACACATCTATTTTTGTATGTATATATGCATTTCATATTTTCTTCTATACATACATATTTTTATATATGCATATTTTATACTTATACATGCATATATGTGTGTATGTACACATTTTGTAGGTAGGGGTAGAATTATCTCCCACTTGACAGATGGGGACCCTGAGGTTCACAAAAAGGAAGGACGTTTTTTGGTCACACACCTGCTAAGTGACTGAGCCACATTCATTGAAGTTCATTCAAAGTTCATTCATTCAAGTCAAAAACTGCTGTAATCACTGTGCTTATCTCTCTGCCTAGTAAGTAAAACGGAGCCTGGCTAATAACAGGTCCTTGTGGTAGACCGCAGGAGCCCCTTCCACTCATCGACACTCATTGGGGGCATGTCTTCGGCACCCCCGCAAATCCTCCTCCTGCCCTGCAGCCCGCAGGCTTCTGCGTTATGGACCAGGCTATGGTGAGAGGCTGAGAAATGCTTCCCAGAAGTTCAGGCAGGCACTCTCATCAGCCAGGATTCGCCCTTTGCAAACACCAGCACCTGTATCTGGCGTACTTGATGAGCCCTCACCCGGCTCTTTCTTAAGTGCTTTCTCCTTTAAGCACTTAGAAACGGACTGCTCAACCACCGGACTCAGAGGGTTTTCTGGGGACTAACACTGAGGTCAATGGCCTTCAGCTTTGCATTTGGAAATGGACTTTGTTTTGTTTTCCAGTTTCACACTGACTGCCCTTGTTGGAGGGAGCGTGCTCTCTCTCTCTCTCTCTCTCTCATCCTTTCTGTCTTGAGAGATTCTGGACAGTGGATTCCTTGAGGTCATATTACCAAGTCCTTTTCCTGTTTGAAATAAGCTGTGTGAGCCTAGGACTTGAATAACTGGAACGTCTGGGGGGCTCTGGCCGGGCTGGCCTGCAGATGGGCTCTTCCCCACCTCTCTGCCCCCTCATAGCTGGCTGTACCCTCTTCATCTTTCCAGGTTTCCTGGGCTTCCCCTCTTGCAGCAAGCCCTTCCTACTTCCTACTCCTGTGAACATCCTCAGGAAAACAGTGAAAGTGGTGTGGGTGACGGGGCCTTTCCTCCGTACCCTGTGACCAGCCCAGCCTGTCACCCACCTTCCTCCCCTGCCAGCTAGGGGAGCCTGACAGCTGTGGCAGAGAACCCCAGCAGCCCCCCAAAACAGCACCCAATCCATTTCTTCCCAGATCCAAACGAAATGAAAAGAGGAATTAATTTTCTAGTGTCCTTGACATTTTTTCTTCCAAACCTCAGCTCATTTGATACC
This sequence comes from Mellivora capensis, assembly GCA_004024625.1. NCBI lineage: Eukaryota > Metazoa > Chordata > Mammalia > Carnivora > Mustelidae > Mellivora > Mellivora capensis. Next base: position 87,492 of record PISX010001646.1, on the reverse strand, counting down.
AGAGTTTCCCTGACACTGCTCCTGCCGCCCCAGAACACGCTTTAGCTTTTGTCCTTGGCTGCAACCCTGCCTTTTGTCTGTCTCTTTCCAACATCCGTGCTCAGAGCTCCCTGTGCACCCATGGCTCTGTCTTTCTGCCTCTCATGGCTCGTCTTCCTTTCTCTCTGTGGTGATGGCACAGTCTGGACTGGTGGCAGGGTTTAGCCCTTGCCCCAGCTGTAGATGCTGGAGTGGCCCTCCCCGGGATTTACCAACTCCTGGCTCCCATAGGGATAGTTCAATTAACATGTCTATTTCCACGCATATAGATGGGCTTTTGAGTTATTTTTTTAGACAGGTTTTTTTGGTCTTAATAAAGAGCATTTCTGTTTCAGCCTCGTGAATATGTTTGAATTTCAAAGGGTCTGGATCATAGAGAGATCTGCAACTAGGGATTCAGGCTGAGTAAATATTTCCACCTGCTCACACTCATGTATAAGACCTAAGGCTTTACTTAAATACATAAACACTGATCTCTTTGGATGGAAGTATACACAGAGAGCACTGTCTCTGGGAGCTTGCTAATTTTTCCTTTCAGAGATCCCCAGGGGTCCTAACCTAGGGATGGGCACACAATTAAGGACCAGAATGCATTCATTTCTTGTTTGCCTCCAGCTCAGCACCCACTGGGGCCACCAGCTCCTGAGTTAGCATGTTGATTTCAGCTACTCAACTAACAAAATATTTTACATGGTTCTCATGGACAAGGTGAGAAAGGTGGAGAGGAAGGGACTTCAAGGAAAAGGTAGCCTGTCTGTGGCCCCCTTCTTCTCCACTATCAACTCTCATCAATTTGACTCTCCCAGGTCATATATCAGCTGGGACCTGTGCTGGCCTGTGGAAAGCCCTGGGCACCATGGGGATCATGGTCAAGGGAAGTGATATAGGACTTTCTCCTCCAGGATAAAGGATGGTGAAACTGACAGGCGTCATAAAGCAGTAGACCATGAGAAGAGCTTACCTGCAGAAATCCATCCCCCAGGGAACCAGAGGATAAGCCATCCCTCCCCTTCCCCAGCTCCCATCTTCCTGGTCAAGAGACAGCTGAATAAGTAGACTGAGTTCTCCATGCTCTGGTGACTGAAAGAAAAAGGGATGGTCACCTTGCTTGCTGCAGTGGCCCACGGTGACAGGACTACTCACCAACCACCAATTTAGAACATGTGATATTCCAATAAAAGATAGAAACTCCGGGGGCACCTGAATGGCTCAGTGGGTTAAGCCTCTGCCTTCGGCTCAGGTCATAATCTCAGGGTCCTGGGATAGAGCCCCGCATCGGGCTCTCTGCTCAGCAGGGAGCCTGCTTCTCTCTCTCTGCCTGCCTTTCTGCCTACTTGTGATCTTTCTCTCTCTGTCAAATAAATAAATAAATCTTAAAAAAAAAAAAAGACAGAAACTTGGAGGGGGGCACAAAGAAAAATAATGGCCCATCCACAGTGGATGCTATAGTATGTCACCTAGCCTCCCGTGTAAGAATGGAGATCTTCTGCCCTCCCTCCATCTCCCTTCTTGAGCTTCTGGGGAGACCTGTAGGCAGACAGTACTCAACTACCAGCAAGCCCTCTTTGGAAACTGCTTTGGCATATCCAAGGTCATACCCACTTCCCAGGACAGGTAACACCATTACCTGATGGGGTGCAAGAGTATAAAATCTCACCCCTTCATCTTAGCTCTGGACAAGCCTGAAGGACCAGCTCTCCATTAAATCAAGCTTTGTGGAGACTGCCCTTCACAGTTCAACTTCTCCTCTTCCAAATCCTGCTTCCTTCCCCCTTCTCTGGGGACAAGCCCAAGAGAACTCCCCTAATAGATCTGCAGGCTGCTGTTCATCTCAGTCTCCTTGCTAGAGACTCCCACCTGTGCCCCCACTAAGAGGGCCCAGAGAGGATAGCCTATCAGAAAAAAATGCATACCTCACCAAGGAGAGCTTCTCTCGATCCCTAAATATTAGATAAAAACCCAGCTGTAGCCTCAATGGATCCTAGTTATTTACTAAATGATACATCTCTAGTCATTTTCTTTTTCTTTTTCTTTTTTTCTTTTCTTTTCTTTTTGTTGTTGTTGTTGAGAAGACTGATATCTTAAAGGAAGAAGATGTTGCTTAAAAAAATTTTTTTTTAAAGTTTTTATTTAAATTCCACTTAGTTGGGACACCTGGGTGGCTCAGTTGGTTAAGCAGCTGCCTTCGGCTCAGGTCATGATCCCAGCGTCCTGGGATCGAGTCCCACATCGGGCTCCTTGCTCGGAGGGGAGCCTGCTTCTCCCTCTGCCTCTGCCTGCCACTCTGCCTGCCTGTGCTCGCTCATTCTCTCTCTCTCTAACAAATAAATAAATAAAATCTTTAAAAAAAAAATTCCACTTAGTTAACATACACTGTAATATTAATTTGAAGTGTACAATCTAATCACATTCTTTTCTCTTCTATGATAATTGCTCTTTTCAAGTGCTCCATTTCTTCTGCGGTCAATTTTAAACATTTATTTGCTATGAAATGATCCGTCTCTTCCCAACTTTACCATCATTGCTCAAAAGTCACACATATCATTCTTTTGTATTGTAATTTCTCTTGGCCATGTCAGCTTTCAAATTCCTCATCGCTGAGACTAAACAGAAAAACAGAGCACTTCTTGGTGATCAAAAGCAGCAAACACACACAAAAAGACTTTCTGAAGCTGAAATGTGGTTTTTCCAACTTTCCAGTGTGGCAAGTGAAACAAAAGAAAAGATAACACTGTTGAGATGTGGATTAGTGGACTTGAGAGTCAAGTGAAAATATTATACACTAATGCACAGAGAAAAATATAAAGAGATGAAAACTGTGAAAGAAAACTCTAGAGAGCTGGAGGATGGAACCAGAAGACCTGACGAGCAAATGTAGGGGATCTAGAAGAAAACAAAAAAGGGATCCCATAGCAAAAAGATAATCACTAAATTTAAGAAAAACAAAAAACAACAGAACAACAACAACAACAAAAACCCAGGAGAAAATTCCTGGTTAGAGAATTATGAGTTCTCCGGAAATGTGAAATATATATACCTTAAATTCAGAATCTGAAAACTGAAAAGAGACATTTCAAGGGACATTCTAACAGCATCCTGACCTAAAAACACTAAACTATCTGTGCAACACTAGGTCGGCAGGGGCAGTGGGTGGGGACAGAAGTGAGAGACATTCTAAATGTCTCTTCCAAGATTGGGAGAGGGGAATCTGAAGGGGAAGGAGAAATGGGGGAGGGGTAAGTGAAGGTATCCTAAAGGTTTTATGTCACGGAGTAACAATGAGGGGAAGGCAATGTGAAAATAGAATGTCTTGCTTGGTAAAATAATACCTTGCTAATAATAATGATAATAATAATAATAATGTGAAAATAAATGATTATAAGTACAAGGAAAGTGAGAGAAAACAATAGAATGTAACCAGTTTATTAGAATGTACAAATTAACAAGGGGAAAAAATAAGATGGGTAACAATTTGATCAAAACAGTGAACATACAGAAAAAGAAAAAACAATGTAAGATAAATCACAATTATAAAGCAACACAAAAGTGAAGAAAAAGCAGGATTATAAGTTTTCAAATCATTTGGGAAAAAACTGAATTATATCTTTTTTTTTAAAGATTTTATTTATTTATTTGACAGAGAGAGATCACAAGTAGGCAGAGAGGCAGGCAGAGAGAGAGAGAGGAGGAAGCAGGCTCTCTGCTGAGCAGAGAGCCCAATGCGGGGCTTGATCCCAGGACCCTGAGATCATGACCTGAGCTGAAGGCAGAGGCTTAATCCACTGAGCCACCCAGGCACCCTGAATTATATCTTTAAAAGACAGAGCTTATCAGAGAGGATTAAAAGCCAAAATCATTTATAAACTGCTTAAATAAATATACTTAAAAGAAATTGACAATGAAAGATTCAAATGAAAAGAATGGGAAGAAGAATGCCAGGCAAATGCAAACGAATAAAAGGCAAGAGTGAGAACAATATTCAATATTAGACAAAGTAGAATTTAAGGTTAAACACTAAACAGGACAAGAAAGAAATGTTGTATAACATAAGTGGTGAATTTGAAGATATTTCATAAATTGTATGAGCAAAACAATGTGTCAACTAAACTTATAAAGCTAAGCTATTAGAAATGTAAAAAGAATTTGATTTTTAAAATTATACACAGGGGTGCTGGGTGGCTCAGTCAGTTAAGCAGCGGACTCTTGGTTTGGGCTCAGGTAGTGATCTCAGGAAGGTGACATCATGAGATCAAGCCCCAGGTGGGGTTCTGTGTAGGTCTGGAGTCTGCTTGTCCCTCCCCGTCTGCCTCCCCCACCCCTCCACATGCATCCGCTCACTCTTTCTCTCTCAAAGATTTCAGTATAATTCCATTCGAACATTTCACACCTATTAAATTAAATATAGATATATATAATTTTAAAAACTCAATAATCTTGGTTATATGTAAAATTTATAATTGCTTTGAATAAAGAATATACTTATTCTATGTTCACAAACTACATAAAATATTGATCATGTTCTTTCCTCAAAAGAAATGTTTTGAAAAAAAAAAAAAGAAAGAAAGAAATGTTTTGAATTATTTTAAAAAGTAGAGATTATGTAACTATAAAATAGAGCCCACATTCTCTAATCATTATCTTAATAAAATTAGAGGCATATAATTTTTAAAATGGCCCAAATCTTAACTACTTAGAAATTAAAATATCTAATCTCAGAAAAATCCTTAGATTGAGAGAGAAATCAAAAGGGATATTGCAACTTCTGAAGAAGTTAATTAAAAGAACACTTTATACATAACCCATGGTCAGAAAAATTCGTACTGGTAAAAATTAATAGTGTTAAATGTCTTATTTATTTAAAATTAACATCAAGACAGTTCAGAGTTCAAGAAATTAAAATCAATAAACAAAAGACATTTTTTAAAAATCTAGAAAAGGAAACTCACCAATACAGAAGTTGAAACTAAAGAAATAGGAAAATATTTCAAATAAGAGAAAGTGAAAATAAGTCTAAAGCCAAATACACGGAAAACAACATCATGAAATATGTCTTCACAAATTTGATTAAGGAAGAAAGAGCTTAGTAATGTAAAAGTAAGCAAAAACACAAATGCAAGAAAAATTAAAATACAAGAAATTAATATATGCAACTTTTGGGCAATGATTTTAAAAATCTAGAAGAAATGGATGATTTCCTAGAAAATGCAAATTACCAAAATTGACACCAGAGGAAGCAGAACACTTGAATAGCAATTATGGTAGAAGAATTATGAAAGTGACAAGTATGACTTAGTAAATAATCAGGACCTAATAAAGTCACAAGTGATTTTTATCTGACGCTGACACAGCAGGTCGGTGTCAGATAACCTACTCTTGACCCTATGAGAAGATGGAGAGCTCTCTTGATTTATTTTATGATGACAGCATAACTTTAATATCAAAAACTGAAAAGGAAACCGTTTTATAAAAGGCCTAGGCCAACCTCACATATGTCTCTAGAAGGGAACAGTCAATCTAAACTATTAGTGAGTAGCCTCTAATGATGCGTCAAAAGAAAAATAAGCCAAACTGAAGTAGGGTTTATTCCAATAATGCAGATTAGCTCCATATCTGGAAGTTTATTAACATTATCCAGTGTATCAATACATGAATGGAAAAATAATGTGATCTCATCAGTAAATGCTTAAAGAACACTTGATATCAAGTCTGTAAAACCTAAGTAAAATAGTAAACTAAATTACTGAAATATGAATACAATAATGACTTAATTATAATAAATGCACCAAAGAATTAAATACTAGGTTACACAAATACAACAAAAAATAAAGTCACTGTTAATCTAAATGACAAATGCCTAAAAATATTTAGATTGGAAGTTAGTAACAAGACAGAGATGCTTGCTCTCATTATAATTACACAAGTATTTCATTCTGGTAAATGAAATGAGCAAAAAAATACTATAAACATTAGAAAAGATAAGATAAAATGTCCTCTTTTTATGCTGAGGGGATTATTGAATTTTTAGAAAATTCAATAGGCTCTAATTAGAAACTTATCAAAGTGTATAAGAGAATTTGTTAAGGTAGCAGGATACATGGTAAATACATAAAAAGCAATGGTTTCTATTCCAGCAATGTATATGACAAATGAAAAGGAAAAATGTGTTCCATACACAAACTAGAAAATGCTAAGGAATGAGGTTAATAAGAAAGGCAAAGACCAACGTGAAGAAAATTACAAGATTTTATCAAAAAACATAACTATAAAGAAAGATCAGAACAAACAGAGACAGATAAAATATTTTCAGATGGAGAGACTTGGTATCATGCCAATTTGATTTTCCCAGAATCGATATCTGCAAATATAGTATAATTCCCATTCAAATCCCAATAGGATTATTTGAACTGGATAAAATGATCTTATGCTTTATATTTTTAAAAAAATGTCTGAAACTACATATATATTTGGTACATTAAAAAAAAAGAAAAGAAACAGGGTGAGCATTTGCCTTACCAAATATCACACACAACATGCTATAAAGTTCCTACAAACAAATTAGTATGTTATTTCCATAAATGTAAATAAATAGGTCTGTGAAACAGAATAGAAAATCCAGAAATATAATATGAGGAATTTGAGAGGCAGGGTGGGAGGCTGTGGGTGTAGGGAAGGAAAAAATGAAACAAGACGGGATGGGGAGGGAGACAAACCATAAGAGACTCTTAATCTTACAAAACAAACTGAGGGTTGCAGGGACTTGTGGGGGGTGTGGACATTGGGGAGGGTATGTGCTATGGTGAGTGCTGTGAAATGTGTAAGCCTGATGGTTCACAGACCTGTACCCCTGGGGCAAATAATACATTATGTGTTAATAAAAATAAATAAAAAATATTTAGATGAGAAAAAAAATCCAGAAATAGATTATAAAATAAGCAAGAAGTAAAACAATAAAGTTGGTATATCAATTTGTGAGAAATAAAAACAAAAATAAATTTCAGCTTTTTCCGTCTCCGGCTGCCATAGCGAGAGGAGCCGCCGCCGGCATGTCGGCCCCCTGCAGCGGACGTTGTTGCCGAACTGCTCCAGCTTCCTGATCAAGAGAAACAAGCAGGCCTATAGCACTGAGCCCAACGACCTGAGAGCCCGCAGCTCGCTCCGCTGCAACGGGCTGATTCACCGCAAGACCGTGGGCGTGGAGCCGGCGACCCAGGCAAGGGCGTGGTGGTGGTCAGGAAGCGCAGATACGGCCAGTGGAAACCTGCCACCTCCTACGTGCGGACCACCATCAACAAGAACGCCAGGGCCACCCTCAGCAGTGTCCCGCACATGATCCGCAAGAACAAGAGCCGCCCAGATCTGCGCGTGGCTGCCATTCCCAGAGCCAGTGCCATCCTGTGTAGCCAGAAGCCTGTGATGGTGAGGAGGAAGCGGGCCCGCCCCACCAAGAGCTCCTGAACCCCTTCCCTCACCTACAAAGCAATAAAGCAGTCAGCCTCCTCAAAATTAATTAATTAATTAATTTCAGATGGCTTAATGATTTAAAATGTGAAAAAATAAAAATTACATCCAAGAGTGTATATCTTTAATCTAGAGACAAGAAGACCATCCAAATTGATGCTAGAAAGCCAGAAGTTTATTATTTATTTATTTATTTATTTATTTGAGAGAGAGAGAGCTAGAGCATGAGCAGGAGGGGCAGAGGAAGAGGGAAAGAGAATCTCAACAGACTCTGTGCCAAGCAAAGAGCCAGACATGGGGCTCAATCTCACAATCCTGAGATCACTACTGGAGCCGAAACCAAGAGTTGAAGACTCAGCCGACTGCACCACCCAGGTGCGCCTAGAAAACCAGAAGTTTTAAAAGCAGATCAGAGCGATCAAAAACTTACATACAGTAAGAGGTACTAAAAATTAAGTCAATACATACAAATAGATTTGGGAAAATATTTGCAGTTCAATAGATAGGGTTAAATCTATCATATGTAAAGAGTTTATACAAATTGACAAAAATTGGACAAATAACTGATAGGAAAATAAGGAAAGAAACTAAGAAGACAATAATCTGCAAAAGAGCAGATTTAAATGATCAACAAACAGTAAACATATATAATTCTGAAGCAGTCAGGGAAATGTAAATTTAAGTAGCAGTGGTGATGTAGGACATGGTGACTATAGTTAATACGATTATACTGCATAATTAAAAATTGCTAAAAGAGTAGATCTTATAAGTTCTTATCACACACAAAATTTTGTAACTGTACACGGTGACCAATGTTAACTAGGTTTATAGGGATGATCATTTTGCAATATATACAAATATTGAATCATTACATTGTACACCTGAGATGAATACAATGTTATATGTCAATTATACTTCAGTAAAAAGGTAACAATGAGCCCTCACTTTATAACTATCAGGTATTCAAAAATTAAAACACTGGAAATGCCTTCTGCTGGTTTCTATGTGGAACTATAATTGATGACAGCTATTTTGGAAAGTGATCTGGCAGCATCTATTAAAATTAAGATATTAAAATTTGGAGCATTTCATTTCTCAGAGTTTATCTCACAAAAATGAAAGCACCTGTATGCAAGGACATATCTACAAGAATATTTATTGCTTGTACAGAAAAAAAAGGAAATTCCTGTCAATGAGGAATAGGTAAATAAATTGTGGCACATTTTTCATAGGACAGCCTGTTATGCAAATATTTAACAGGGTGCATTAGACCTGTGACAGGTGACCTATGAGATGGAGCTCCAAGCTAGAGTGATTTTCATGAGTTACTTTTTTTTTTTTTTGGTGAAAAAATTTATATTTAGAGTTAGCCAGATGGACTCAGTTTAGATGATCCCAATTTTGTTGGCAACATCCAAAACATCATAGTCAGGAGCCAGTCGAACATATGCCTTCTTCTTGCCATCAGGTCTGATCAAGGTGTTGACCTTGGCTATATCAATGTAATAGAGCTTCTTGAACAGCCTACTTGATCTGGTGCTTGTTGGCCTTGACCTCCACAAAGAACACAGGTGTGTTGTTGTCTTCTATATTCTTCATGACTGATTCAGTAGTCAGGGGGAATTTGATGATGATGACATAGGGATCAAGCTTGTTTCTCTCCTGGGGGTGATCTTTCAAGGATATTTGGGCTGCCCTTGGAAAAACAGTGTCTTGGGTCTTTGGGCCGTAGGTGACTGTAGACCTTTTCTTTGTGACTGTGGATGCCTTTCAACACCGCTTTCTTGACCTTTGAAGCCTTTGCTTTGGCTTCAACTTTGAGGGGACAGAGGCTTCCTTCTTCCCCTTCAGCACCATCTTCGTGAAAGGGATTCTTGAGTTACTACTGAAAAAAAAAAAAAGATAAAGTATGTAAGATTCATGAAGAACATTGACCAAAAAACCCAATAATGTGCATGTGTGGTGATATATGTGTCTATGAAACCATTATATTTATGCATGCATGGAAAATTATGACTGTGCATATAAAAATAAATTTATTACCAAGTATTATAAAATAACAAGGTGTAGGAGTGTGCACAGGAAGGAAGGATGACTTTTGAACTGGCTGAACAACCTCAGGGTTGATGCACACATTAGAATTAATTTGGGAGGATGATTGAGAGCTCTGCTTTCGCTCTGGTTCCAGTTCTTGCCACCATCTTGGTCACGACATTGGAAAGATACAGAAACTATGTTGGTTACACTTGCAGATAAAGGAAAGAAAGATGAGATAGCTATTATGTTTGACAACAGAAATAAGATTCAATACAAGCCAGAAGACTTAGCCCAGAGCTATAAAATGAACATTAATCATGATAACGATGAAGTCCTGCATCTAGGTTTGAACATATCCATTTCCTTAAACCATCTGTGTGGTAATTATCAGTTTCTGGTCTGTGAGTTCCATGAAGTCATTGACTCTGTTTTATTTATCTTTAAGTCCCCACTACCGACTACCCAGCATTGTGCCTGGCCCATAATTGCACAGGACAGAGCCTGGATAGGGTCTGGGGGCCCAGGAGAGATGACATAGGGGGCCAACCTGCCCGGGGGAAAGCAGAACACACACGAGGGGCACCTGCTGTTGTTAGACTCCATGCGGAGGGTGTATTTTAACCTCTTAAGATTCCTGCAGAGTAATACTGATACACTTCACAGATTAAGAAAGTAAGGGTCAACTGGGTAGTTACTTATTCCAAATCACAAAGGACTAAAAAGGAAGAAAAGGGAAGAAGAGGGGCACCTGTGTGGCTCAATGGGTTAAAGCCTCTGCCTTCAGCTCAGGTCATGATCCCAGGGTCCTGGGATCGAGCCCCACATAGCGTTCTCTGCGCAGCAGGGAGCCTGCTTCCTCCTCTCTCTCTGCCTGCCTCTCTGCCTGCTTGTGATCTCTCTCTCTCTCTCTCTCTCAAATAAATTAAAAAAAAAAAAAAAGGGAAGAAGAGGGATTTGAACCCAGTGTTTCCCCGACTCCAAAATATCCCCGCCAAAACTGGTAGGAAAGCAAATGTTATTTTAAAATCACAGGCACTTAGAGCTGGGAAATCACAGGGGTGAGAAGTCTGGGTGCAGCTGGGGCTCGATGCCTGAGCTCTGGGCACCGCTCAGCCACTGCCACCACCACCGCCGCCACCATCTTTAACCAGAGCAGCTTTATTCTTTTTTGCTTTATACCTCGTGAGAATTGTTTTATTCTTTGTAAGACTCCATTTGAATAAACAATTCCCTCAATGGGGGGAAAAAAAGAGCTTAAAACCAATGATCTCATGCATCTCCAGGTTGATCTTGATTACATACGTGAGCAAAATGGAATTCCAAGAAGAGAGCAAATTGTTTGATTTCTCGAGGTCCAGTCGTGGCTGGCCCCAGACTGTCCAGCAGCCCAGGTTTCTCCTGTGGCCTGTGGCCTCCAGGGGTGGAAGACAGGGGTGCAGGCTGTTTTCAGTTGGAAATGCCACAAGGCAGCTATCTCTCCGCTCCTCCACCCAGACTGCCCAGTCCCCACTCCTATTACCCACATGGCTGCTTTTCCTGTCCTTCCTCTGGGGGAGGGCCAGGGGCCTGCCATAAGGGGTCTGTCAATCTTTCCCTGAGTGCATCCACTTTTCCAGAAGGCCGTGCTCCCCCAGATGCTTAAAAGCCCATTTGGGGCCCCCTGTGGGGTGTCTAAGACTGCCCCACACCAGGAAGCGGTTCAGTTGTTTCTTGGTTGCTTTCCTGCTTGTGCCTGCTTGACTAAACAGTGCTGGGTCAGTGCTGTTCACCGACATTCCCTCCCGCCAGGAGGCTGGCCTGGTGACACAGGCAGGCCCTCTCCCCTCAAGTCACCGAGAAACATCACCAGCTCTGTCTCAACTATTGCATTGTCTCCCTGCTCTTCCGGAAGCGGACAGCCTCAGACACTGAGAAGGACCCCCAGGTTTGAGGCAGCAAGCCTGATTGTGGGATCTGCTCCCTGATATTTCCATCTAGGGGGAGTTGTTGGAGTAAAACTCCTTTCACATAGGAAATGTAGGATTAACAATACATTACATCCCCATGACTTGCTTATTTTATAACTGGAAATGTGTACCCATTGACTTCCTTTGGTCATTTTCAATTGTACATTTTAGAGAGAAGTTTACCAATTCTGTTTCTGTGATGGTGAAAATACCCTGCGTCTATGCTATTCAATATGGTCACTGCTAGCTGCGTGTTGCTTTGAGGGGTTGACATGTGATCAGTCCAACTGGGGAACTGAACTTTTAATTTTATTTCACTTTAATTACCTTCAATTTAAATATCCACATGTGGCTAGAGCTAACAACACAGAACTAACTGGATTGGTCTCAAACAGATAAAATGGTGTTCTTCCTTTCCATAAATGTTCATAGCAGTATTGTTTATAAAAGCCACATGGTAGAAACAACCCAAGAAATAACAGCTGAATGGATAAATAAAATTTACCTTAACCACACAATGGAATGGTGGAATAGTATTCAACCATAAAAAAGGAATGAACTACTGACATAGATGAAACTGGAAAACATTAGGCTAAGCAAGAGAGACTAGACACAAAAGGCCATATTTTATTCCATTCATAGGAAATGTCCAGACTATACAAATCCATAGAGACAGAAAGCAGAGTAGTGGTAGTCCAGACCTGAGGCTCATGGGAAGGAATGGAGAGTGATCATTGATGTGTTTCCTTTTGAGGTGATGAAAATATCTTGCCCCTAGAGCTCATGGCTGCTCAACATTGTGAATGTACTAAATGTCACTCATGGTAAATTTTGCATTATACGTATTTTACCACAATAAAGCTAAACAAAATGAAAACAAACCAAAGACAGTATTCTCTCTTTTTATTCCTTTGGGAAAGGGGGTGAAGTCCTCTGACCTCAGTGGAAATCCAGCCCCCATGGCATATTCAGCCTCTTGCCACTTCCTACCCCCACCCTGAGAGCAGAAGACACCACCCAAGGGTGACATCTGAACTTCTATCTCTGAAAGGACCAGAAAGAAGCACACAGTGACAGGGTTGGGGAACAAGCCACCGGTTAGGGTTATCCTAGTCCTCCCAGGGGCATTGGGTAGGATCCTGGATAGGAAGCTGTGGCATGGCCTCCCTGAGCATCTAAGACATGGAAGCCCTGCCCCTGGGAGCCTGTCCTCCCATGCAGGACACCCAGGAGAGATGATTAACAGTCCCTTCCGTGGGCCCAGCTCCCATCAAGGGAAAGCATGTGCCTATTAATCAGGCAGGAGTGCTCTTTGCTCAGACACGCATTTGGAGTTGGCCCCCAACATTCATCGAGGATGCTGTGTGGAGCTCCTAACCTTTCCCTGCTGTCTGCTGGGAGCCGCCTCCCTCACACACAAGGAGCTGACCAAAAGGACAAGGCACTGAAATTTAACTGAGTATGCCACTCAGGAAGTGGTGTGCTTTCAGCAAGGACTCAGAGAGGAGACCATGCTCCTAATCCCCCAAATCAATATTCACTGTCCAGGTGGCCCTTGAGACTGCTGTGGGGGAGACCATCCCCCTGCCTGCCAAATGAAATAAGTTGTGAAGTCACCTGGTCACAAGTGAAAAATGATCCCCAACCCAGGAAAACGCAGTCTTTGAAGAAAACACAGAGAGCTCGGCTCTGAGAGGATCCTGGGCTGCTGCCCAGCACTATGTCCCCAGGCTGCCATGTGACCTTTCAACTTTCAAGTCTGTCAAAGAGCTAGGGAGACTGTCCTGCTTACAAGAGGACAGGCTTCTGAAGTGAGACAGACCCGAGCTCAAATTTCTCCCTGCCACCTACAATCTGTGCCACCTGGGATTAAAAAGTTTGGTCTTCCTAAGTCTGTTTGCTCATCTGTAACATGGGTAGAAGGAAGTCTACTTGACAGAGTTGTCATGGGAATCAAGTGACATGATGGCTTAGGAAACCATTAACGCTATGCCTGACCCTTCGAAAGAAGTGCTCAATAAATAACACCTATTATAATTATGATACCGTCAAACACTGCTGTAGATAGGGAAGTGGTTTCAAAATATGTGTCCTGTTTGGCTAGGGTGACACGGTCTTGGAAGCACTGCAGAGATAGGCAGAGAAGTTGGGAATGAGCCTTGGGCCACTACCACCAGCAAGTGGGGCGAAGTCCTACGATGTTCTATCCTGTGTCCCACCTTGGGTTCTCAAAATGGGTCCCAGTTGCTCAAGAAATGGACTCTTAGTCACCCAGAAAAGTTTTGCTGTGGGTTCTTTTTATAGATTGAATGTGTGTGCCGTCCAATATTCAGAAAACCATCCCCCATCCAAGGGGATGGTGTTCGGAGCGGGGACCTGTTGAAGGGAATTAAGTCATGAGGGTACAGCCTCATAAATGGGATACTGTCCTTATAAAAGGGACCCTGAGAGCTCCCTCACCTCCTCCCACCATGTGGAGATACAGAGAAAAGGTTGCCTTCGGAGAGCCAGGAAACGCATCTTCACCAGACGTCCAGTCTGCTGGTGTCTTCCTCTTGGACTGCCCAGCCTCCAGAACTGTGAGAAACAAAGGTCTGCTGGTTAAGCCACCCAGCATGTGGAATTTTTGTTATAGCAGCCTGAATAGACCAGGACAGCCCTAGAGATGGTTCTGCTAATTGTCCAGAATGTGGGTCCCTACTTCTGTGGCTCACCACTTCCTCCCCCGCTTGGAATCCCTGGCTTCGCAACTCTGCTCCCCCCACCCTGCTCAGATGACCCACCTTGGATGCACTTCTCTGCTTATACCCCTGCTTAGCCCTTTGGAATCCCATGGGACCCACCCTCTAGCTTCTTCAGCTTGGGTGCAAGACTGAAACAGCTTCCTTTGCCATATTCCATCCTACGGGACTTGAGCCAGCCTCGAAGGCTACCCACCCTAGACCTCAGTTTCTCCCCTTCATTAAATAAGCATGTAGAGCCAGATGCTCTTGAAGGTTCCCTCCAGCTTTGACATTCTGTGATTCTAAATATTATTATTGGTCTATATGGAATTTCTGTTGTTCTTCTTTTGTAGATTGCAACCTGTGAAATCAACCAGGACACAGGTGGTTCTGCAGGGATGAGTCACTCTGGGGCAACTGAAACCCCAGATTAATTAATTCTTCTCCAAGTGTCTCCCATTTATCTCACCTCCATTAACCTTTGGGTCTGTTTATTGTGAGAAGCCTGAGCAGGATTGAAGCAGGATGATTCCTGCCCAAGGCATCAGTGAGCTGCCTGGGGTTGTCACTGGGGAGTAAGAAAAGCTGGGTGGAGAGGTGAGCAGAAGCCAGGGCTCAGAGATTGTCAGTGCAGGGACCCTTCTGCAGCTGCCTCATAGGGTTGGAAAGTGAGACATCAAGTCCTTCTCTAAAACACCATGCTGCCACCCCACTCCAGGTGTCAGGGTCCCTTAGGGACCTCCATTGCATCAAAAACTCTAGCTGCACTCTCCATTTGGTAGCCACTAGCCACAAATTTAAATGATTAAAGTTAAATATATATTCAGTTCTCCATTAAAACTAACCACGTTTCAGGAGCTCAGTAGCCACAGGTGGCTACTGGCTACCATATTGGACAGCACAGATAGAGAACATTTCCATCATCACAATGGAATACAGTACTCCTAAGAGCATAGAAAAGGAAGCAAATGTTTCCCTGGCATCAGAAATACCAAAGTTGGCAAGAGCAGGGCATCCTGAGGTCACACACCAGTCTGCACTGAAGATGCCCAGCATCTTACAACATCCCATACCTCCTCTTGGGTTCTGGTGGGTAGATGGGCAATGCTGTTGCAGGGGGTGCTGTTCCTAATGTCAAGATCAGAAGCTCAGAGTGATACCTGAAACCTCAGGCAGGCTTCTGTCTCATAGAGCTCTCTGGAAGGATAGAAATGGGAGATGGGTCAGGGAAGGGAATTTACATATACTGAGCATTTTCTGCATGTCAGAGTTGTGCTAGATGTTTTACACATGTTGTTCACCTAATCCCTACAACTGAGCTGCGAGGTCAGGTATGCCATCACCCTCCTTAATGATTCCTTGAAGTCAAGGATGGCTAAGTTAATGCTTGTCGAGTTCTTACAACAATATCTGGGACGTTGTAAGCACCACATAAGTTTTTGCTAAAGAAGAATGAATCCACCTTGGATTTTGTATTCTAAGCAAGTTTGGGGCAGAGCAGAGGATAGAATCTGGCCATGGCCTGCTGCCTTTACTCCAGGGCTCTATCTGCCACACTCACTGGCTACAAGCCTGACAAATAGGACACTGATTGTTTTGGGTCATCCCATTCCACTGTCCCAGCCTCCTTTTTCCTCTTCGTGGACAGTCTTTGCTAGCTGTAAACCATGATGCCTTCCCTGCCCTAACCAAGAGGTGGGTCTCTCTCGGCCAAGACTTTGATTTCCAAGCACAAAGCACAGTGATGGAAAAGCACCTCTGCCCCCTGGAGCTCCTTCACCCCAGCATCAGTGCCTAGAAAAGAGAATTGATTAGGTTCTACTGCCTGGATCCCCAGAGCCATCCTACGATCTATTCTGTTCTCAGCCTTGTTCTCCAACTACTTGCCAGTTTTTGTGAGGTGCGTGATAACCCTCTGTTCAATTTCCTTTTCAATACAACCAGCCAGAGTTGTTTTCTGTAGCTCACCATCAGAGAAACTTGATAGATATTTTCAAAAGAATATGAAGTCACACAGCCCTGAAAAACATTAAGTAGGGGGAAGAAAGAGATGGAAGAAATTAGAATGGAAAAAGGAGTTGGGTCTCAGAAGCCATTTTTCTAAGCTTTGATGATCCTAAATGATTCCTCACAGAAAGCCAGAAGGCGTTGAAGAGTGACATGACCCACTGAGTAACTGGTATGTCTAATTCCTCATTGTCCTTATATCCACACCTTTTCTCATGTGGTTTTGCTCCTCATTGCAGTGAGATAGATTTCTCTACTCCTGGGATTTGGGTTTGGCCATGTGACTTGCTTCTTCAGAATCATTAATTAGTAGGCATGACACTTGCAGAGGCTTAAAATATGCTTGCACATTTGGGCTTGTCCTCTTGTGCTTCTGCAGCTGCAGTAGGAATTCAGAGGCCCAGGCCCTATGGAGCAGAGCTGGACCCAAATCTTATAGTCACCCCATTGAGCCAAACTTGGAGCAGCAGTATCCCAGCTAATCCACAGGAGCAAGAATGAGAGGGAATAATTGTTATTTTAAGCCACTGAGTTTGGGGACATTTTGTTACACAGCATTAGCTAACTGATACAAATAGATTATAAACCAAGGTGTTAAAGAGCTCTCATAAACAGTAACATTTTTATGAATAATAGCAACATTCACCCTTTTATTTATTTATGATATGTCAAGTCCTGGGTATTCACTTTGCATGTGCTAGTTCATGGAATCATCACCAACAGCCTTATAAGGTTAGTACTATGCTATTATTCTCATTTTATACGCAAGGGCACTGAGGTTCAGACTTGATGAATATTGCCAACATCATACAATTAGCCAGTGGCTGTTCTGAAATGCAGACCCAGGCATGTCTGCCTCTATATGTTGTACTTTTCATACCTCCTCCCTCCATCCCACCCCTTTCCTAGCTTTGCCACTGGATTTAGATGACTCTACCCAAGATATCCCAAGCCTGATATACAGAATTTTAGGCCCAAGAATTTTATTCCAGGAACCAGTACCAGGCAACACGGATAAAGAAATGTGCTCCATTTCTCACTAAGAACATGCAACTATTTGCTTAATAATAGTACAGGACCCTGAATGTCATCTCCTGCCTTCTTTTTTTTTTCCCCTAAGATTTTATTTATTTATTTGAGAGAGAGAGAGAGAGAGCATGAGAAGGGAGAGGTCAGAGGGAGAAGCAGCTCCCTGCTGAGCAGGGAGCCCAATGTGGGACTCAGTCCTGGGACTCCAGGATCATGACCTGAGCCGAAGGCAGTCGCTTAACCAACTGAACCACCCAGGCACTCCTCTCCTGCATTCTTTTTATATTCACAATTTAAAATGACAGCTCTGCTATTTTCTGTCTTCATCTCCTATACCAGGTTATTGAAAAGTACTGTGGATTTTCATATCTTTTAAATATTGTGCCGGGGACGCCTGGGTGGCTCAGTTGGTTAAGCGGTTGCCTTCAGCTCAGGTCATGATCCCAGCGTCCTGGGATCGAGTCCCACATCGGGCTCCTTGCTCAGCAAGCTTGGCAGGGAGCCTGCTTCTCCCTCTGCCTCTGCCTGCCACTCTGTCTGCCTGTGCTCTCTCACTCTCTCTCCCTCTCTCTCTGACAAATAAATAAATTTAAAAAAAAAAAGATTTAAATATTGTGCCAATCTGTCCATTTCCCTCCACTCTTCCACTATCCTTCTCCTGAGTTTCATGATCCCCTCCTCCTGGCTCTCCATTCCCAGGGTCCTCCTCGATCTATTCTCCACTCTGCAGCCAGAGTGATCTTCTAAAATGCAAATTGGACCAGCTTCTCTCTCTGTTTAAAGCACTTTAATGACCTCTCATTACTTTTAAAATAATGGAAAACTACCTGCATGTGGCCTGTGACTCCTGCATGACCTGGCCCCATCAACCTTTCCAGCACTTTCTCCCACCATGCTCTCTCTTATCTGCTGTGCTCCAGACCCTATGTACCTTCTACTCCTCCCCAGATGTCCTGTGCTCCACACTTCCTTCAATCACAGGGACTTTGTATACACTGTTCTTACTGGAATATTCTTCCCACATCAACCCCTTCACCAGGTTAACTCTTACTCATCCTTCATATCACCCCTTGACATCATCCCCCTCCCCAATCAGCATCCTCCTCCTGATTAAGTTACATTTCCTGCAATGTATCCTCCAAAATCTGCATTCTTTTCCTGTGTTGACCTCTCAGCAGCTGATTTTTATGCATTTGTTGTATGATTATTGGATTAAGGCTCCTATCCCAACTGTGCTATTAGGGTGATGAGTGGAAGGCCCATGTGACTCATGACTCACCTTCTACCATCAGCCCTAGCACACTGCCAAGCCCAATAAGTAGTGGGTGAATGGATGAATAAATAATTGGCTGTTACCCCTACTCACCCACAGCCACTCCCAAATCTGCTCTCCTGTAGTCTTCCTCATCTCAGCCAGTAGAAGTCCATTGTTCCAGTTCCCTGGCCAGAGCTCTTGGACTCATTCTTGATTCCTTCCTTTCTCTCATACCCTGTGTCGGGTCCACCAGCAAATCCCATGTGTTCTATCTTTACCACACATCCAGAATATAAGTACTTGTCACCTTTGTCAATGCCCACCTTGGCCCCAATCATCATTGTCTTCCCCCTGGATCGTGGCGGTAGCTCCCAACTGCTCTTCCCCTTTGTCTCTTTGTCATGAGCCATATTTTTAATTGTTTTCCTTGTTTGTTGGCCATCTCCCTCTCTAGAATATAAGCTCTGTGAGGGCAGGGATTTTGTGTGCTTGTCCACTGCTGCATTCCCTTGGGCTAGACCCTGTATGGCACATAGTTGGATCGCTACAGATATTTGTTAAATGGATTCACAAATATCATAGCTCAGTCAACCTTGCAAATCAGACAGCTAATGGCAGACACTAGGGAGTCCTGTCTCTAACATTCCTGCTGATTTTCAGGAGGGCCAAGCATGTGCTTAGCTGTTAAGTGCTTTTAATTTCACTCCTGCTTTGACTGCCGGAGGCCCACCCAACCAGAAGGTGACCCGCCCTGGTGCAGCCAGCCCCCTCCCATGCCTTAGGACTTACAGTTCTATTCTGCGGCAAGAGAGCAGATTTAAAGTCAATCCCTGGGACAGGTGACACTGGCTTGCATCAGAATACAGATGAAGGTATCTGGATCTCTCCAGAGAGCTGTTCTGGTAGGGAGATAAGAAGGAGGGTTTGAGTTAAGTGGGATAGGAAGGCAGAGTAGCATTGGGGAAGAGCTCTGGGCAGGAAAGGAAAATCCGATGGAGGGAAGAAGCACCCCCCTGAGGTCATAGCTTTGCTGAGGCCTGGACTAGTCTGAAGTACTCAGGGCTCATCCTACCCAGTCTGGAAAAAACAGATGTGAATTCATGTCCTGAGGAACAGTGACCAAGACCACAAAGCTGAGATGAAAGTAGAAGGCCAGGTAGCAGGGAGCTGATGCTGCACATTGAGAATTGCCCTTATGTTCAAAAGCAGGAGGGAGCGGTTGGTAGGCTGAGGGTGAGAGGCCGATGTTATGGGGTGGCTGCAGCAGGCCCACTCTGGAGAAGAGCGGAGGGGGGCTTTCAGTGCTCACCCTGAACACCCTGAGTGACTGGGCTGTGGCCAACCAAGCCAGGAGGCAAAAAGGGCTCAGGGGCACGAAACTTGTTTCTATGTCCTTGGATCGGTTCGGGGGCCCTTTGCACCCTCTGATTCATGGACACCAAACCACATGACCTGGGCTCCAGGCTGAAATAACAGAAAACCAAGTACATTTCTCAGAGGCATTTGCACTTGTCCTTTTGGTAGGAGGAGAGGAGGAAAGGCAAGGGCGGGTATGGAAGGGCAGGCATGGTGATGAAAGGTGCTGAATCCTGGGCCCATGAAGCTGTTTCCGGCTCCCACCTGAACTGGGACTTTAAAGGAATCTTCTTGTGGCTGGAGTCATAGGAAGCCCCATGGGAGCTTTCTCCTAAAGAGCCCATTAGAACTGAAATGTGCGTGCTGTGGTCTGACTCTTTAGTACAGATGAACCCTGAACAACACAGGGGTTAGGGGCATCGACCCCCATGCAGTCAAAAATCCCCGTATAACTTTGGCTCCCCAAGACTTTATTGTGAATAGCTTGCTACTACCAGAAGCCTTCCCACAAATGGTTAATTAACACATATTTTATGTGTGTTATGTGTATTATGTGCTGTATTCTTACAATAAACTAGGTTAGAGAAAACAAAATGTTACTAAAAAATCATAAGAGAGGGCAGCTGGGTGGTTCAGTTGGTTAAGCAACTGCCTTTGGCTCAGGTCATGATCCCAGAGTCCCAGGATCGAGTCCCATATCGGGCTCCTTGCTCAACGGGCACCTGCTTCTCCCTCTGATCCTCCCCACTCTCACGCTCGCTCTCACTCTCTCTCTCAAATAAATAAATGAAATCTTTTTTAAAAATCAGAAGAGAAAATACATAGACAGTACCATACTGTATTTATTTTAAAAATCAAGGGTCAACTATATTTGGCTTTTCTAAGACGGCGACCAATGGCAGTGAACCATTGGGCATTGGCCAAAAGGTAATTTCCAAAGACCATCAGCCAAGCTGAGTGCCGTCAACAAGTCAAATCTTTGTTCAGGACTCCCTGTGCCTTTGGCATTGGGCCAGGCCTTCAGGGACAGTGTCATGGGGCGTGGTAGAGAAACCTGAGCTTTCTCTAAGAGGAGCTGAACTGTGAGACCAACGAGCATAGAAAGCGTGGCAGGTGAAAGCACTGGTGGGGCGGGGGAGGGGACAGACCTTGGAAGCCAACCGTGGGCCAGGCAGAGCAGGAAGGTTGAAGGGTGACCCAGCCTGGCACACCAGCGGGCTTGCAAATGTACCTGGATGGTGTGTTTGTCAGGGAGGGAGTCTGAGCTTCAATTATAGTTTACATACCCTATAATGAGAGTTTGCCCGTTTGCATTTTGTACTTGTGGCTACATGGTTACCCTTGTAGAAGTGGGGAAGCATGCCCACCCCTCTTCCCCCCTCTCACCACCCCCCCCGAACCAGTGTAAGTAGGACTCAACCGTTCAGAATGCAGAGCGAGAACAATGATTGTTCAGGGCGCTCTCATCTAAATAATCTTTGTGCATTTGGATTTCACATTTTCTTTCAAATTGGAGATGCAAGTTAGTCTCCCTACTAACAAAACACTTTCTTCATCCTACACTGAATCCCTCAGCAAATCCTCAAATATCTTTGCAAATCTCAAAGATATTAAGGCATTTAACTTTTTTTTTCATTTAGACCTTTGAAGTGTGCTGTGACTAGAATAATTTCAGAGTTAAAACCTGTCAACTGCATAGAAAATTAAGGAACCCACCTGTCACCCCGGTAGCTGGGCTGATAACTAATTACTTATAGATTATAAGTCAAATTTCAAAAAGATAAATATTTAAATAAAATGTATAATCATTTGGAAATGCCGCTAAGAGTTTTGCAATTATTGTTTTGCAAGAAATCATTGCTCAGAGGATGCATTCCATCATCGGATGGGCCTGGCAGTCACTAGAAGAAGGGGGAGGGTGCAGGGGGAAGTTGGATTAAGCTTGAATGTGTGTGTTATACATGTTATAATAAAGATGTTAAAGGGCAAGGTGATGCTTGGAGATACTGAGGTCTGTACAGAAGGGCCAAAATTTATCACAGGAGCTTTATTTTCATCAATCAATTGTTTAGTTCTGCTCTGGCCAGGGATAGGTCATAGCATACCCCAGAGCCAGAAGTGAGGGCTTTGCCAGGATGGGGGTGGGGGAATGTTCTGGAGAAGGAGGGAGAGAGCATGTAGGACCTTTCCTTCCCAATAGACTGTTTGCCAGTTCATAAATGCTCTGCCCTCCTTTTCTCCATGCCTGCCTTTCTTCAGTTTCCAGATCTTTTCTTCTCCAAATCCCTGTCCCACCTTTTTTATGGGCCTTGTTGATTTTTAATGTTTTAGAACCCTTCACCTAGATTCATTCTCTGTCTCTGAACCATTTGAAATTAAGTTGCAGACACCACTACATGCAGCCCTAGTCCTCAGGCATGAATCTCCAGGAGGAAGAACGCTCTTCTCCAGAACCATCACACAGCACTCACATGTCAGAAAATGCACATTAATTGAATAGTATCATTTCAATTTTTTTCTAGCATTCCCAAAACCTCTTCGTAGTTTTTCTCCTCCCTCCATCCACCCCGCCCCACATCCTTTCGCTGCTATGCCCCTTTAACATCATTTGCTCTAGAATGACTCTCTCACTCGTTTTTCTCTTTTATGGCACTGATATTTGTAACGATTTCACCCAGTTGTTCTGGAACATTTCCCACATCTGGATTTGCCTGATTGTTTCTCATGATTAGATTCTGGCTAGGCATCTTTGCCGAGAATATTACCTTAGTATTACTGGCATTTCTAATTGTTTCATATCAGAAGATACATACTTTCGGGATCCTCCCAGATGATGTTTGGTCGCTCGGTTAGAGGAGGGCTGCCAGATCCTGCTGTTGGAACCATTCACACTCCCCTTGGAATTATAAACAGTCTGCAGGGTAATCATTTAGGCTTAGGTGAATATCTTTTTGTCTGATGATTTTTAATCAAATTCTTTTATCATCCTGGATTATATTCTCCCAAATCAGTTACTATGTTTCTGGTTGCAAAATGATGAATGTTTCATTCTATAATTCCTCCCATATTTATTAGCTTGTATTCTCCTGGAAAGAGGGGATGCCAGCAACTCTCTCTCTCTCTCTCTCTCACACACACACACACACACACACACACACACACCTATAAATGCGTTCATTTTTTTCAGTGTGTTAATATTCATTGCTGACATTATCTCTTTTCATGTTCAAATTGTCTCACTGGTGGTTTTTTTTGTTTTTTTGTTTCTTTTTAAAATATTTTATTTATTTATTTGACAGGCAGAGATCACAAGTAGGCAAGAGAGGCAGGCAGGGAGAGAGAGGAGGAAGCAGGCTCTCCGCGGAGCAGAGAGCCCGACGCGGGGCTCGATCCCAGGACCCTGAGATCATGACCTGAGCCGAAGGCAGAGGCTTTAACCCACTGAGCCACCCAGGCGCCCCTGGTGTTTTTTTTTTAATTAAAGATCTTATTTATTTATTTGACAGACAGAGATCACAAGAGGCAGAGATGCAAGCAGAGAGAGGAGGAAGCAGGCTCCCTGCCAAGCAGAGAGCCCGATGCGGGGCTGGATCCCAGGACCCTGAGATTTAACCCACTGAGCCACCCAGGTGCCCCCACACTGGTGTTTTGAAGTCCCTTCCAGATGAGTCCTCTGCCCTTCAACATGACTCAATTAATCTTTAAGTTCTCCTTTGTTTTTCTGACAAAGCAAGATGTTCCATGCTGCCTTTATGCTTTCCAGCTATGTCTCTATAGAACTTTTAGAGAGGAAGGGTATTTATAAACCAAGATATGGGCACTAGAGTGTTCATAGTTACTAGGGAGTTATTGCTGATTGCTTCTAGGCCCAGTCAGTGGACAGAGCTGGAAACACACACATACACACACACACATTTAATGGTGCCAAATTTCCCCTTAATAACATCATGTTTATTAAAAAGATAAAAGATCAGTCCTCACATTTTTCTGTTTTGGTGGAATGGGGATCTTTAGAGCTGCTACTTGGCCTATTTATCCAGACGTTCATTCGAAGGATAATTATTAAACATCTCCACCATGACAGCACCTGGACATCCGGGGGGATGCAATAAGGTTGCCAATTAAATACAGAATTCCAGTGAAATTTGAATTTCATATACACAACAAATAATTTCATAGTGTAACTATGTCCCAAAGAAGTATGTCCCCTAGGACATAAAAATAAAATAAATGAAAGTCTAAATAAGATTTAATAAATAAAATAAAAATTAAAGTATAAATAAAAATTAAACTAAAATAAATAAATAAAATAAATAAAAGTCTAAATAAAAATTTAGACTAAAAATATATTAGTTGGGCACCTTGTATTTTTATTTGCAAATTCTGGAAACCCTGAGATCCAAAGACCAGTAAATTACCACCTCTATCCCAAGGTGTTCACAGCCAAAAAAGACAGAAAAGCTGGAAATAAAGAGGAGCAATAAAACATTTCAGGTGTTGTGCCAAAAATGTGTCCAGGACCTGTTGGTAGCATGTGGTGTTGGGGAGATGGTTCAGAAAAGGCTGAGTTTTGAAAGGCAATGAACAATTTCTCATTAATCTCCACCATTGAACAACAGGGGATGGGAAGACAGTTCTGTGACATAAAAATGTGGGGATAAGGGGAGAGAGGCAAACAGGAAGCCATATGGGGCAGTCATAAGCCCTGTTGTGGAGTTTGGGATTTGGGTAAATAGGCCAATATTTTCTTGTTGCCCTCTCCATCCTAAAATATTTTATAGCCATTCCCCAATATACATGTTTATAAACTGAGTACATGTACAGTCTTACTAATGTACTATGCCCGTTATAAGCACCAACTGAGTAATCTAGAGATCAAGAAGATAAGAAGTAGCTATAAATACAAGTTTCAATGCTTTCATCGCTTACACGTTCTTGAGACAAATGCATCCTCCTTAGGCAATCCCTGTTATAAGTTTTGGGAAATCTGGTTCCCTCTGGGGAAGGATGAAAAGAAAACTGAAAAAGAAAAACTTTGTATTTTATTTAGTGTTTGTTAATATCATGTCGCTGAACCGACCGTCCTTTCACCAGTGGGGTCCTCAGCCAGAGGTCATGAAGGGCCCGAGACAGGCCCATAAACAGTGTTTCTGGGGACACTTGGGGTGCTATGTGCATGATACCTCACCATGGTGGCTGCTTTTCTGACAGGCTCAGCACACACTCCCGTCTGGTCCAGGCTTCCATGGTCCTCGTCTCTGGTCTTGATTCTGCAGGATCCTCCTCGTGGTTTCCCTGCCTCCCTGTCTGGCCTGGACAAATCAGTTCTCCACTCACAGCCAGAGTGATCTTTCCAAGGAAATTCAGACTGAGCCACGCCCCTATTCAAAAACTTTCAAAAGTTTTTCAGAATAGAAATGAAACTTCCCATCATAGGTCCCTGCCTCTTTCTCTAATTTCACCTACAACTCTCTTTCCCTCACCCAACCAACCTGACCTTCTGTTCCTCCTCAAACACAAGTGCTTTCTCAGAGCTTTTGCACGTGCTGGACCCCTCCCGGGCACACTGCTCCCCTGAAGCATGGACAGCCTGCCCACTTCAGGTCCCTTCAAAGAGGTCATTCCACATCCCATACCCTCTGTACTATTCCCACTCCTGCATCCACTGCTTTTAGCTGCTGTATTCCCCAGCCCCTGCCTGCCCGCCCCCCGAACTTGACATCTTGTGACATACCATATACTCTTTCCATGCTTATTTGTTTGGTTTCTCATTGTCGGTCTCTCCTATAGACTAAGTCTAAATGTCCCTACAGTCTAAGGGGTTTGAGCTCTGGGTACCCAGCCTTCTCCCCTGGACAGTGGCTTCTCCCCTATTCTCTGTCTGCCCATAAAGTGCCTCTGCGCTATGACCCCTGTCCTCTCCCAGTCCTTCGAAGCACTTCCAGACCTCCAAATGGAAAAGCAGCAGGCGTGGGAGGGGATCTGCTTGCAGCTTGGAGATAATCAACCCTCGTCTAGTCCTGAGATTGACTGCAGATGGGACCATTGACTTTTTTTGACTTTTCATAGTTCCACCATTTTGGCTGGGGTTACAAATGGAGCAGTTTGTAACTCAGGTGTGTCTGGACATGTAAACCCCTCTGAATCCTGGTTTCCCCACCTGGAAAATGAAGCTGTAGATGCCCACCTTGAGGAGTGTTTCTGAGGAGTAAAATAGCACCCATGCGAAGTAGTGAGCACAGTGCTGGGCCCAGGGACCACAGGAGAGAATCCACAATCATCCACAGTCATACAATGACTTTTATTATTGTTGTTGTTGTTTTAAAAGTACTAGGGACTTTATTAACACTTAATGTATTATTTGCCCCAGGGGTAGAGTCTGTGAATCATCAGGCTTACCCATTCACAGCACTCATCATACCACATACTGTCCACAAAGTCCATAACCCAGCCACCCTATCCCTACCCTCCCATCCCCCAGCAACCCTCAGTTTGTTTGTGAGATTAAGAGTCTCTTATGGTTTGTTGTTGTTGTTGTTTTTATTAAGAATGTTTATCACAGCAATGTCCACAATAGCCAAACTATGGAAAGAACCTAGATGTCCATCAACAGATGAATGGATAAAGAAGATGCGGTGTATATATATATATATATATATATATATATATATATATACACACACACACACACATACACAATGGAATACTATGCAGCCATCAAAAGAAATGAAATCTTGCCATTTGCAATGACATGGATGGAACTAGACGGTATTAAGCTAAGTGAAATCAATCAATCAGAGAAAGACAATTATCATATGGTCTCTCTGATATGAGGAATTTGAGAGGCAGGGTGGGAGGGGGGAAGGGAGGGGAAAATGAAACAAGATGGGACCAGGGAGGGAGAAAAACCATAAGAGACTCTTAATGTCAGGAAACAAACTGAGGGTTGCTGGGGGGTAGAGGGGTGACTGGGTTATGGACTTTGGGGAGGGTATGTGCAATGGGGAGTGCTGTGAAGTGTGTAAGCCTGATGACTCACAGACCTCTACATCACTGAAATCATGCAGTGTGTGTTCCCCCGTGTCTGGCTTCCTTTGCTCACATTAGGTCTGTGAGACTCACCTGTGTGACTGTGTAGGTGGTGATGTGCTTCTGTGACTTTTCCTGCCCTGTTCTGCTGCATCTTGACCCCCATCTGGAACACCCACGTTAGTGCCTGGCCTGCCTGCCCTCTGAGAAAGGAGCCCAAGATTCCCCACCTGGGTTCCAGGTTTTTGAATTGACCTTCTTAATGTTCCCTCGGTAATTTCAAAGCAGTTCTAGCAGGCATCCCTTATATTTTCTTACCATTACTTAAAACATGCCCTTTATCCCAAAAGGCAGTTTTATCCCACAGAGTCAAGAGAGTCCTAGACGAGGCAACTCTCAAGTAATATGGAAAGGACATCATTAAGCCCTGATCATCTCTGGTTCTGAGGGAAGAGAGCCCAGTGGAGGAGTGAGGGAGAGCCCCGAGCAGGTGAATCTGACAGCTTGATGTGACTTGGACGGGCCCGGGAGGGCAGCAGAGGGTGGGTGGTGCAGACAAGAGAAAGACAAGAATTAATGAGAAAGAGAAAATAATTTAGCAGGACAGCAAGCCCCTGGAGACAAATTCTTTCTCCAAACGTCTCATTTGTCCAGAGGAGACGAGGAAAGTCTACGGCAGAAAGGCTGGCCTTGAGAATTTCATTTCCCTTATGCTATTCAGATTCCCAATGTGATCGATAAAAGTACAATTAGCGCGCCAGATGGCATCAGATGTTTTTAACCTTTAGGTGGTGGCAACGTGCTATTAAGGCTCTTCCTCCCCACCGTGCCGCCTCTCTCACATGGGCAGGCTAAGTCGTCACCACAACTGACGTTTGATGTTATAATTTTAACATACTTAAAAAAAATTCAGATAAAGATTATTTCCATTTTTTAAAGCTGGGAGCCAGATGTAATTGCCTTGCTCTGGACTTTAGATCTAAATCATTCTGCCAACTCATCCTGTAGTTATTAAGGACTTTATCATTGGAATGTGTACCGCATACACCGCAGGTTACCATGCCCCCAGAGGACGGGAAGTAAACTTTTGATTTCTCCTACGATAAGGAATGACTTTTAATACAGAAACCGTGAAGGTTTCGTTTAGTAAATTGCTCAGTCAGCTAATTAATCAATCCGTCCACAGACCCGTTGGGGTGCCCGCTGTGGGTCTAGGGTATCACGTTCCCTGCACCAAGCAGCTTTCCATCTAAGTGGGAGAAGACAAGAGACAGACTTGGCACTTTTTGTAGATTTGGGTGCCTGAAACTGGGTATATAGTGGTGCTCAATAAATGATCGCTAGGACAACATAGAGTGGAAAATACAAGGTGGTGCAGGAGCAGCTGGACCTGCCGTGGCAGCACATGGTTTCAGTGTCCTGTGTCATTCCCTGCAGGTCACCTCTGATGTCTGCTCTAGCTGGGGGCTGGAGAGGGGGAGCTGTCCCAGCGCAGCCACAGCAGAGTCTGGGCTCAAGCAGACAAGGCTCATGCCAAAGGCCCTGCTCTCCCTTTTCCTGCCTCAGCGCTGCTCTACCTGGGAGTTACTAAGCCTGCAAACAAGTGCAACCCAGAAATGCAGGGAGTAAAAGTTCCCATCGCAACCCCCAGGCAGTGGGGTGAGAATCGAATGGGTAAGTGCCCTGATCTTTATCCTCCATAGAGAGTTCCAGGAGGTGCTTTGTACAGCTCGCAGAAGCCCCAGCGAACCCAGCCCCTGGTGCCTCAGTGACCCCCCCCTTTCCATTGACTTTTCCTCCCTCCCCATTCCCCAAACTCCCTTACTCCAGTTTCCTCTGGGATCACCTCCCAAATAAACTTCCTGCGCCCAGGTCTTGTCTTTGGCTATAATTTGGGGTCAACCAATCTAGACACCTAAAGAAGCTAATTTCCATAAACCACACAGGAAGTGTGTCCTCCTTTCCTTAGGGGCGCAACTCGTTGCTAAGTGATGCACTACTGAGTACAACCTTGAGTGCTGTGGCTCTCAGAGCAGCTGGGCCAGCCAGGTCTGGGACCCTTAGGGCACCTTCCTGGAGGGACAGGAGATTGACTGGGCCTGGACTTGTGTGGAGGACTAAGCAGGGAAGAGGAAGACCATTTCAGGAGAGAGAACCTTGAGCGAAGTTGCAGAGGTAGGAATGAGTGTTGCTTGTGCATAGGACCATGAGGAGCCACTAGGCTGGAGTCGGGGGCCAGAGCTGTCTAGAGTGGAGGGTAAGTTTAGGCAGAGGAATGAGAGCTGAGCATGGAGGTGCTTGCTATGGGCTCTGCTCCCACAATAACAGTTGACCAAGTCACCGTGAAGAAGACACAGACAATCTGTACTAAATGCACACAAATTATGCATGGAGGTGCAGACAGGTGCATCAGAAGAAGTTTGCCCAGGTACAGGAAGGAGAATTAGAACGTTTTAGAGCAATAAGGAATCTTGGTGAAGCGTTGACCTATAAATGGTATGAAGTACCATTGCCTCTCACCTCTGCACCCACACCTATCACTCACTGTCTTGCTGAGCCCAGAGGTAGCCTCCTAAACTTACTCATCACCACGTCTAGACAGCCACTCTCTGTCTACCAGAGTTGTCTTTCCAGATCAAATTCCACCTCAATTCAGGGCAGAGACCCATGTTTCCTGAGTTATAGCTCCCAATAGGTGACCAGGAAGCTTTTCCTAACATATTTCCAGGGATTAGCAGCTCATCCCTCCATAGGACAATCTAGGCTGCTGGTGAGCAATTCTCATTATCAAAAAATTCTAGAGCCACTAAATGGTCTAGTCATTCTTCCATATGAAGCTTAGCAGATAATTGATGGCTGTTATCACTCCCTTCCCTTCTCCCC
This sequence comes from Mellivora capensis, assembly GCA_004024625.1. Classification (NCBI taxonomy): domain Eukaryota; kingdom Metazoa; phylum Chordata; class Mammalia; order Carnivora; family Mustelidae; genus Mellivora; species Mellivora capensis. The sequence continues at coordinate 57,730 of PISX010001646.1, read as the reverse complement.
ATGCACTGATCTCCAGGGTAAAGAATCCTGGTTCTTTCCAACTTTCCTCACACCATATAGATCCATGATGCCTAGACGTCCTAGTTTCCCTTCTCTGGATATACAGGCATACCTCAGCATTATGATTGGTTTGGTTCCAGACCACCACAGTAAAGTGAATATCACAATAAAAAAGTCAAATGAATTTTTTTTGGTTTCCCAGAAATATAAAAGCTATGTTTAAATTATGCTATAGTCTATTAAGTGTGCAATAGCATTATGTCTAAACACACACACACACACACACACACACATATACACACACACACAAAATGTGCATACCTTAATTAAAAAACACTTCGCAGGACACCTGGGTGGCTCAGTTGGTTAAGAGTCTCTCTTTTTTTTTTTTTTAAGATTTTATTTATTTATTTGACAGATCACAAGCAGGCAGAGAGGCAGGCAGAGAGAGGAAGGGAAGCAGGCTCCCTGCTGAGCAGAGAGCCCAACGTGGGGCTCGATTCCAGGACCCTGGGATCATGACCTGAGCTGAAGGCAGAGGCTTTAACCCACTGAGCCACCCAGGCACCCCAAGAGTCTGACTCTTGATCACAGCTCAGGTCTTGATCTCAGGGTCAAACCAACAACAACAACAAACAAAACAAAACAAAAACAAAAACACTTTGCTAGAAATGTGCTAATCATCCTCTGAGCTTTCAGTGAGTTCTAATCCTTCTGCTGGTGGAGGGTTCTTGCCTTGATGCTGATGGCTGCTGACTGGTCAGGGTGGTGGTTGTGGAAGGCTGAGTGGCTGTGGTCATTTCTTAATATAAAACAGCAGTGAAGTTTGCCACATCAATGGACTCTTCTTTTCGCAAACAAATTCTCTGTAGCATGTGATGCTGTTTGATAGCATTTTACCCGCAGTAGAACTTCTTTCAAAATTGGAGTCCAACCTCTCAAACCCTGCCACTGCTTTATCAACCAAGTTCATGTGATAGTTTCTATCCTCTGTTGTCATTTCAACAGTTTTCACAGCATCTTTACCTACTAGATTCTGTCTCAAGAGACTACTTGCTTTGTTCACCCATGAGAAGCAACTCCTCATCTATTTTATCAAGAGATTGTAGCAATTCAGTCCCGTCATCAGGCTCCACTTCTAATTCTAGTTCTCTTGCTATTTCCACTACAGCTGTACTTATTTCCTCCACTGAAGTCTGGAAACCTCATTGGGGTTGGAATCAAGTTCTTTCAAACTCCTGTGAATGCTGATATTTTGACTTCTTTCCATGAATCACAAATGTTTTTAATGGCACCTAGAATGGTGAAACCTTTCCAGAAGATTTTCAATTTCCTTCGCCCAGATCCATCAGAGGAATAGTTATCTATGGCAACTATTGCCTTTCAAACTGCATTTCTTTTTTTTTTTAAGATTTTATTTATTTATTTATTTATTTATTTATTTATTTATTTATGTACAGACATTTACAGAGATCACAAGTAAGCAGAGAGGCAGGCAGAGAGAGAGGAGGAAGCAGGCTCCCTACTGAGCAGAGAGCCCAATGCGGGGCTCGATCCCAGGACCCTGGGATCATGACCTGAGCCGAAGGCAGAGGCTTTAACCCACTGAGCCACCAGGCGCCCCATAATGCATTTCTTAATCATAAGACTTGAAAGTCAAAATGACTCTTGGGGGTGGCTGGGTGATGGACACTGGGGAGGGTATGTGCTATGGTGAGTGCTGTGAAATGTGTAAGCTGATGATTCATAGACCTGTACCCCTGGGGCAAATAATAAATTATATGTTAATAAAAAATGAAACATAAATAAATAAAAAATAAAACAAAATGACTCTTTGATCTGTGGGCTACAGAATGAATGTTGTGTTAGCAGGCATGAAAACAGCATTCATCTCATTGTCCATCCCCATCCGAGCTCTTGGGTGACCAGGTGCATTATTAATGAGCAGTAATATTCTGAAAGGAATCCTTTTTCTGAGCAGGAAGTCTCAACAGTGGGCTTAAAATACTCAGTAAACCATGTGCTCTCATCTATACTTTGCTGTTTTATTTATAGAACATAAGCAGAGTACATTGAGCCTAATTCTTAAGGGCTCTAGGATTTTCTACCATTCTAGAATGGTAAATGAGCACTGGCTTCAACTGAAAGTCACCAGCTGCATTCACCCCTAACAAGAGAGTCAGCCCATCTTTGAAGCTTTCAAGCCAAGCATTGACCTCTCCTTTTTAGTTATTAAAGTCCTGGATGACATCTAGTTCCAACAGAAGGCTTTTCCATCTACATTAAAAATCTTTCATTTAGTGGAGACACCTGCATTACCTAGATCATCAGGATAACTTTGTGTTTCTACATAAGCAATGGCTGCTTAACCTTGACTTTCATGTTATGGAGATGAATTCTTTTCTTAACATGTTATGGAGATAGTTTCTTTACTTAAACCTCATGAACCCACTTCTGCCAGCCAGCTTCAAACTCTTCTCCTGTAGCTTCCTCACCTCTCTCAGTCTTCACAGAATTGCAGAAGGTTAGGACCTTGCTCTGAATTAGGCTTTGGTTAAGGGAGTATTGTGGCTGGTTTGATCGTCTGTCCAGACCACTCCAAATTTCTCCATATCAACAGTAAGGCTATTTCGCTAAATAAATGTCTTTTTTTAAACAAGGCTTTCACTTTCTTATTTGTGTGCTCACTGGAATAGCACATTTAATTTCCTTCAAGAACTTTTCCTTGGGACTTGGAGGTACAGGATTCTAGTTATGGAATGAACAAGTCACATTATTCATGGAATGAATAAAAGACACAGCATAGGGAATACAATCAATGTATATTGTAATAGCATTGTATGGTGACAGACAGTAGCTCCCCTTGTGGCAAGTACCACGTAACACACACTTAACTGACTTAATCATTTCTAGGTTTTGACTTAAAGGGAGAGACCGTGCAACTCTTCCTTTCGCTTGAACACTTTGAGGCCATGGTGGGTAAGCCATTGGCCTAGTTCCAATATTGTATCTCAGGGAATAGGGAAGCCAGGGCAGAGGGAGACACAGAGAACGACTTGTCAGTGGAACAGTCAGAACGCACACATGATCCAGGGAGTTTGCCATCTTACTCGGGCACGGTCTGCGCACCCCCCAAACAATGACAATAGTAACATCGAAGATCACTGATCACAGACCACCATACCAAATAGAACAATGATGAAAAAATTTCAATATTGTTAGAATCACCGAAATGCAGCACAGAGACGTGAAGTGATAAATTGCTGTTGGAAAAATGGTGTTGTTAGACTTGTTTGATGAGGGTGGCCACAAGTCTTCCATTTGTAAAAAAACAAAAACAAAACCCCCTAAACCCACAAAAGAATCTGCAGTATCTGCAAAGCGCAGTAGAGCAAGGTATGCCTCCAATCTCATTCCTTAGCCCCCACCGCCATATGCAGCTCCGAGACCTACGAGAATACTTGACATGGTTGTCCAGTGTGCGGTGGGTGTGCTCCCCTATGAGGTAATGAAGACCACATGCCAACCACCCACACAGTCTGAGGTCCTGCAGGTGTGGGCTTCTGTCTCAGCTCACACTGAGATCACAGTGCGCTGAGATCACCGTCCACACAATTCCCTACACCTTTTCCAGAAAAACAAGAGTTCCCCCAATTTGTACTTGGGCAATTGACTTAAAACCTACATTCTGTGACATATTTGCTATAATTTCTGCTTTGCTTGAATTTCCTGTTATCCAATCTGCTGAGAGATTTTGAATCTCGATCTTGTCCTGCAGAATATTAGCTGTCCCTATAAATTTTGTGTCAATTTCAGATTGACAAAATCTGCCTCATATTCAATCAGTGATATAAAACATATGCTGCATAGGACAGGGCCAAAAGCAAAACCTTGGATTCCCCACTTAGACTTCCCTCCATAACAACAACCACTTGTTAATCCAATTTTGGATCAAAAATGATTTTTCCACCAGCTTTGAACCTATCCAGGTCCTGCCTTCAGAAAATGAAGTTAGAGATTTGTTGCATAATAGGATAAAATCCAACTTTAGCTAGGGAAGGGATCCTTCATTTGGGATCCACATATCTCAATGTTAGGAAGCTTGTGAACCTCCCTCCCAAAACTGTATGCAAATATGTGTGTATGTATATATGCATGTACATTCATTCATTGTCTTTTTTTTCAGATTCACAAATTTCTTCATATTTCTTCCATTTCTTGAAAGGATTGACCCACACAATTTTAAGAGCCAGCGGTCGGTAGCATTCCCTTGGAACTGCACGCAGGTTGTAATCTCCAAAATGGAACTCAAAAACCAGAGTGTTTTTGAGTGTTACTCAAAAACCAGTGCTGGCGACAGCAATGACAGCTTTGATTCTAGTTGTTCATGAGCCCTGAAGGATGACAGTAGTAGCTGGCTGTACCAGGTCTTGGAAGGTTTCGAGGGAGACCTAAAAAACAATATCCTTGGTCAAGAAGTGGAAGCCTTGGAGACGTGTTCTATTAGCCTCCTTAGGAGTAAACTCAGAGCTTTGCTTTATCTTGGTAATGAGAGAGCTCTGTACCTGTATGGCCCAGGATGGTTCTGGAAGCCTCTTCAGCCACCCAGTCCTGAGGCTTTGCAGGACTTTGAGGATTAAATGCATCCATACACATTAGTGTGCTTAGCATAGATCGCGGCTCCCACAAAGAATTCATTCTGTCCCATTCCCAGCGAGACCAGCAACCAGTGTGTTGATCTGGGATGTGTAGTTTCCTAACTACAACTCCACAATTCAAATCAGTGTTCAGCAAAGAAGGTAATCTTATCAGAAAGAAGCAGAGATATCTCGGAAAACCGGGGGGCTGTGGCAGCAGGAACTGAGAACCTTCATAACAAAGCTGGTACATTTGTCTGTCTAGAGGGCTGCTCCTTACACTGTTTCGACATTCTCTCCTCCTGCAGATCAGCTTTGCTCACTCCAGGTCCTGGCAGAAATGGCCACCCTATCCCCCCATTCCAGAATTCCAAATGTAAGCTCCCAGGAAAGATCGATTTTATCTGCCTAGCTTGGACCAGGTGTCCAGCCCTGCTCAACTGGCTGTGAAGAGAGACAGTTGGGGTCACATATTATGACATGATTATCATGACTTATTCCATAGAGGGAGACCAGAGAAATAATGTATAGGCTGCTAAGGCACCCCGAAATATGTCTACTTGAAATGTGATGAAAAAGATCACATTTTTTTTTCATATTACGTAGATTGTATGTGAAATTTCACTTAGCCACAAAGGCTTCTTTGGGCAGTTGGTAGGTAAGAGGGTGGGGATCAGGGAATTGGGAAAGTCCTCTAAATCTCAGTGAGGAGATTAACAAATTTGATAAAGAAGTATATGGGGATGAATTTGCCTCACTGTTTATTAAATACATTGTAAAGCTATGAAAAGTATAACAGATTAATATTAATACAGCAAGAGACTAGCAAAGCACTCCAATTAGAGGCTATATTTATAAATTACCCAAATGTCTGCAAAGGCCAGAAACATACATAAATATTTGTGATATAAGTATTGTTGCAAACTCATAAAGGCAAAAAAAAAAAAAGGAGGAGAATTTAATTTTCTTTTAAATTGGGATAATATAGTAATGATCAGGGAGAGCAGATGAAGCTTAACTGAACATCAAAAATCAACACAAATTCCAGATCAACAAAAGGTTAATTATAAACACAAACCCACAAAAATAGAAGAAAACACAGAGGATGTGAGGACTTCCTAAGGATAAGAGAAGGCAAGAAATCTCAAAATAAAATCAGTACATTTGACTACATAAAATGAAGAACCTCTGCACTTGAAAAAAAAAAAAAAAGCAAAACAGAATTAAGATGGAAATGGACAAATTGAGAAGAATACTCCCATGATGGTGACAAGATCTTAATACTTAAACCATAAAATGTCCTTAAAAATTAACAAGAAATGTTTATTTTATTTTTTTAGATTTTATTTAAATTCAAGTTAGTTAACATACAGTGTATTATTAATTTTAGGGGTAGAATTTAGGGATTCATCAGTTGCATATAACATCCAATGCTCATCAAGTGTCCTCCAAAAATAAACAAATAAATACGCAGGCAGAAGACATGATCAGTCAACTCGCAAAGGAAAAAATAGAAAAGTTTAACCAGTATATGTTTAAGAAAATTGTTAGCCTCACGAATGAGTAAGTGAGAGAACACACCAAAACGACAATGTCAGTAACTTATCATTTCCCTGCAGGGGACCAGAGCAGGCGTATCTGTCTGATACTACTCCATGTTGAAGGGGATCTGATGAATGAGGCACTCTGGTTGGTAAGCCATTTCTGGGATAATTTGGCAATTTATAAGCAGAGCTTTAACTCAGTCAGGAATCTATCCTAAGGAAATAATCACCAATGCCCAGGGAGTTTATTTTTATTTTTATTAACATATAATGTATTATTTGTTTCAGAGGTACAGGCCTGTGAATCATCAGTCTTGCACAATTCACAGCGCTCACCACAACACATACCCTCTGCAATGTCCATCACCCAGCCACCCCATCCCTCTCACCCACCTCCCCTCCAGCAACCCTCAGTGTATTTCCTGAGATTAAGAACAGGGTGTTTATATGTAAGAATGTTCATCTCTGTCTTGACCACTGGAGTAGAACAATTTAAATACCTGTCAGTACAGTTCTGACTACACAAAGTATGGCTTACTTGCAATAGTGACATATTACATGGCCATGATAAGGACATTTTGAATGAACGTTTACCAACCAAAAAGACTTACCCACAATACACTTTGAGAAGTATACTGAGATAGAAATTCACATATGATCTAATTTACCTGTTTGAAATCCACAACTCAAAGATTTTTTTTTTTTTAACATTCGACAGGGTTATGCAACAATTAATTTTGGAACATTTTTCTAATCTCAAAGAGAAACCCTCAGTTCATCAGGAGTCACTTATTCCCTCTCCTAACCCCCAGCTCTGGGCCACCGCTGACATATTTTCTGTCTCTACAGGTTTGTCTATTCTAAACCTTCCCCTCAGTGGAATCATATAAGATGCAATCTTTTAACAACTAGTATCTTTCACTTAGCGTAATGTTTTCGAGGTTCATCCATGTGATAGCATGCATCAGGACTTTTTACGCTGAATAACATTCAATTATATTGCTATGTCCCATTTTATTCGTTCATTCATTCATTCTTCTGTTAATGGATGCTGGAGTTGTTTCTGCTTTTTAGCTATTGTGAATAATGTTGATATTAACATTTTCATGTGACCCAAGTGTACATTTCTCTTGTGTATAAAAGCAGAAGTCTGATAGGTCACATAGTAACTCTATGCTTAGCTATTTGAAAAACCTTGCCACAGTGTTTTCTAACATGGATACATCATTTGACATTCCCACCAGTGGTACCTGAGGGCTCAGATTTCTCCACATCCTTGTCAACATGTGTTACTATTTGTGTTTTTGATTACAGCCATCCTAGTGCATGTGAAGTGGCATTTCATTGTGGTTTCGGTTTGCATTTTCCTGACAGTTAATGATATTAAGCCTGTTTTCATGGGCTTGTTGGCCATTTGTATATTTTCTTTGGAAGAATGTCTATTCAGATCCTTTGCCCATTTTAAAATTGATTTATTTATCTTTACATTATTGAGTTATAAGAGTTCTTTATTCTGGATACAAGCCACTTATCAGATATGTGACATGCAAATTTCCCATTCTATGTGTTGCCTTTTCTTTTTTTTTTTTTTTAAAGATTTTATTTATTAATTTGACAGACAGAGATCACAAGTAGGCAGAGAGGCAGGCAGAGAGAGAGGAGGAAGCAGGCTCCCCGCTGAGCAGAGAGCCCGATGCGGAGCTCGATCCCAGGACCCTGAGATCACGACCCAAGCCGAAGTTAGAGGCTTAAACCACTGAGCCACCCAGGCGCCCCATTGCCTTTTCTTTTTTAATGATATCATTTGCAGCACAAAAGTCCTTAATTCTGATTAGGTCAAATTATCTATTTTTATTTTTCCTCACTTGTGCATTTTAGGTTGTATCTAAGAAGGCTTTCTTTGATTCCAGGTCATGAAGACTTACTCCTATGTTTTTTCTCCAAAGAGTTTCATACTTTTAGCCCATAAATTGAGATATCTGAATCATATTAAGTTTTGGGTATAAGGATGGACCTTGACTTCATTCTTTCTTTTGCATGTAGCTTTGCAGTTGTTCCAGCATCATTTGTTGAGAATTATTTTCTCGTTGAATTATTTTGGTGCTCTTGTTGAAAAGCAAATGACCATAAGTGTGAAGGTTTGTTTTGGTATCTTAGTTTTATTCCACTGCTCTATATGTATTTATGCCAATATCATATTCTCTTGATTATGTAGCTTCATAATAGGTTTTGAAATCAAGAAGTGTTGGGTCCTTTCAATCTGTTTTTTTGGTTTTTTTTTTTTTTAAGATGGTTTTCACAAGTCTGGCTTCCTTACATTCACATAAAAATTTTAGGATCAACATTTTAATTTCTGCCCAAGGGGAAAAAAAAAAGCCAGCTGGGATTCTGCTTAGGGTTACATTCAATCTGCAGAGCAGTTTAAAGAATATAGCCATTTAAGAAATATGAAGTCTTCTTATCCATAAACATGGGATGTCTTTCTGTTTATTTAATTTCTTTACAAAGTATTTTGTCGTTTCCAGAGTACAAGTCTTGCACTTTGTTAAATTTATTCCAAAATATTTTATTCTTGATGCTTTTATACATGGAATTGTTTCTTAATTTCATTTGAAGATTGTTTATTGTTGTGTATAAAATTATAATTGATTTTTGTATATCGATCTCATATCCTGCAACCTTGTTGGACTTGTTCATCAGTTCTCACAGTCATTTTGTGGATTCCTTAGTATTTTCTGTGTACAAGATCGGGTCATCTGCACATAGTTTTACTTCTTCCCACATCAATAAATCGATGTGTTAATATTATTTCAATTTTTGGAAAATTAACAACCAACAGGAAATAGGGCCAAATGCCAATAGAGATTTCCATGGGTGTTGATATTACAGGTTTGTTTTTTTTTTACATTTCCAAATTTTACAAATTTAAGTAATGTGTTACTTCAAAAACATGCTATAAAATTGTATAGTTCCAAGTATTTTTGAGCACCAACTACATGCCATGACTTAGAAACTATGAAGTTGTCAAAAGATGCAGAAGACCAGTCCTTCTTCCCAAAGAAGTGTTAATAAGGCATTTAGGAGGAACTATAAGATGAAGTGCTAAAATAGAAAGAATTAGTGCCCACATGTATGATCCTGACAGCAGCACAGGCTATCAGAGTGGGCCTCATGGAGGAGGAAGATCTTGTAGAATGAGTAGTTGTGGGGACAGAAGAGGCAGGGAAGAATCAAGGTAAAAAGATTACCCTAGAAGCATAATCAATACAGGGGTTGGTGCAATGAGGAGAAAAGCTGGGTACACCCAGTCAGGCAGAGGACGGTGGTGCCAAGAAGAGATCCTTGTATTTAAATCTGCCTGCACAGTCATCCATGATAGGGTCAGGGCTGGGAGCTGACTGCAGAAAACTGGATTTAAGAAAGATACGCTAAGACAGAACCCATGTGGGAAGAACACTGAGATTGAGAAGGGGGCTGGTGGGAGGGGTCTAGACCAGAGTGGTTGCAGTGAGGGGTGGGAGATTTCAAGAAACAGCCTGAAATCTGAGGAGGGAGACCTAGAATCAACTTTGTGTCCTTGGGCATGTTCTGCCCCCCTCACCCCTGCGGGCCCCTGCCATCCTTTTATGCAAGTAATAAAACACTTGACAAGCAATGGCTCCAGCAGTGAAGGTATTAACTGTCTCACAAGGAGAAATCCAGAGGTAGGCTGCCCTGGGTTTGGCACAACTGCCCAGTAACGTCATTCAGAGGTTCTCATCTCTTCCTGCCGCTCTGTCCTGCCATCGCTGGTGTGTCACCTTGCCACCTCAGGGTCACTCAGTGTCTGCTGTGGCTCTAAGAACCACATCTGTGCTCAAGGCAGAAAACAGACAGAAGGTTAGAAGAACACCAGCTCTATCTGAACATCTTACCAGGAAAGTAAAGCTTCTTCGGAGTCCTCCAGGACATCCCCGTTATGTTTCCCAGGCCACAACTAAGTCACATGTCCCTCAGCCAGCTAGAGGAGGATCTAGGAGAGTGGCTCACAGAATCCTCGTGACTGGCTTAGACCAATCATGCTCCATTGCCTGAGCAAACTGCTGATCACAATTAAATTAGAATTCTGTTAACCAGGACAAGGGAGCAGCCGGTGTTAGGAAGAGCATGGATGGTATCTGACCCAGGGAGTGGGACAAGGCCCCTCCTGATGCCCCCAGTCTATGAGCTCTCGTCTCCTGCACTGCCCCTCCCATCTCCTCCAGCTACTCTGCTCTGTAGTCCTGTCACCCACTTGCTGCCAACGCCTCTTCCTTCCCCACTTGGCCCATGCAGAAAACAACTACTTTATCAACATCGGGCACACTGATTTTCCCAGTGTGACCAGTATGTTGATTGGGCAGAAACTGACAAGTCATTATGGAGCCACATGTGATAGACACAGCCTCTGCAGCCCCCTCTGTTAGTATCCTGGCTCTGCTTCGAAGGCTTTTCTGACATTTACTTACTTGTCCTTCTTGAGATTTCTCCTTCTAGTTCATTAGGTGACCATGTGAGCCTTTCAAGTGTGAGGTGCAGGAAGACAGCCTCACTTTGCCTTCCTTCTTCCCATGGCATGTTCCTCTGTGTGATGGTCCTCACAGGCCCTATATTCAGGGGCTTCCGAGCAGTTTTGTTGTGGGCTTGGAAAGACAGTGGGGCAGAGATGACTCAGGCTTCCTCGAGTTCCACACGACTCCTAGTCAGGGATCCAGTCATTGTGGATTTTTTGGTTTTTTATTTAATTTTTTGAGAAAGAGAGCAGGAGTGGAGAGAGGGGCAGAGGGAAAGGAAGACAGACAAGCAGACTTCCCACTGAGCAGCCCCCCCTGCCCAATGCAGGGCTCAATCCCAGAACCCGAGATCATGACCTGAGCCAAAGGCTGTAGCTTAACAGACTGAGTCACCCAGGTGCCCCAGGGCTCCAGTTATTGCAAACACCAGGGAAAGACCAAGTCTGATGACTGATGAGGAAGAGCTGTCCAAATGGTCAGGAGCCATCCTGGTTCCAGAATTCAGAGGTATCTCACACCACCTCTGTGCCCAGGGCTGAGCTGGAGTCACATGCAAGCCAGTCAGGCTCCCAGGGAAAGAATTTATCACCATGATTCCTCCCCTATAACTCCCTGGTCATCAGACCCAAGCACGCCCACCTGGCCCCTATTGCCACCACACTTACTTCTGTAACTGTGCACCACTTTGATTCAAACTGTTTTTGCTATTGTCAATTTCACCTGTCAGGATTACACAAGTTACTATCCCCCACCTTCATTCATTTCTGTACCATCTGCACTACTTTTTTTCATTTCCTCCTCATACCTGCATAATAATATCTTCATGATTTTAGTAGGACTGCCTGTTCTTGTTTAAATACAATTTTTAAAAATTAAAACTTTAGATCACTATCCTTATGGAAAACAAACATTATCTTCCCTAAATAGAAAGTAACCTTGAAGATAAATGTAATGAAAACAAAACAATGGCAACCTGATGCTGCATGATAAACACTATTTGGGGAGGGGTAGGGGAAAGTTGTGAAGAAAATGGAAGGAGGCATGTTGACAGGGTGGGGAGCAGGGGCACCCATGAGTGAGGATGTGGAGAAAGACCGAGGTTCAGTTGTGTACCTCAGGCAGAGGTGCCTGGGTCTCTCTTTGGTCCAAACAAAAGACACTAGAAGAAAGATCAGACAAAAAGTCACAATCAAGCATTTTCTGTACTTCTCCTTGCTGGCATTCTATTTTTTTAATTTAATTTATTTTTTTATTATGTTATGTCAGTCATCATACAGTACTTCATTAGTTTTTGATCTAGTGTTCCATGATTCATTGTTTGCCTATAACACCCAGTGCTCATTGCAATCCGTGCCCTCCTTAATACCTATCACTGGGCTAATCCATCCCCTTCTCTCCCCTCCCCTCTTGAAACCCTCAGCTTGTTTCCCGGAATCCATAGTCTCTCATAGTTCATCTCCCTCTCTGATTTCTACCTCTTCATTTTTCCCTTCCTTCTCCAAATGTCCTCCACACTATTCTTTATGTTCCACATATAAGTGAAACCATATGGTAATTGTCTTTCTCTGCTTAACTTATTTCACTTAGTGTAATCCCCTCCAGTCCCATCCACAAAGATACAGATGTAGTGAAAAGAAGGGGCACATGCACCCCAATGTTCATAGCAGCAATGTCCACAATAGCCAAACTGTGGCAGGGTCCACGATGCCCTTCAACAGATGAATGGATAAAGAAGATGTGGTCCATAGATACAATGGAATATTACTCAGCCATCAGAAACGATGGATACTCACCATTTGCACTGACATTCAGTTCCAATGCATTAGATTCCTTGTGATGCCTGGTGCCTCCGTCTTTGAATATCCTAGTGTCCTGAGAAGTTGAGGGAGGATGCCAATTTGATTCTGGTAAGAAGAAGAGCCTGTCCCTGTTCACTTTGGAGCCAATTCCAGGATGTATGGATCACAAAAGTAAATGCATAGCCACAACCTCATCCCATCCCCAGGGACTGCAACAGAGTGTAACTGCAAGCTCTGTGGTTTCCTTAGAGCTAAGAGGGAGAGCGAGCCAGAGGGCCTGGGGGCAAGGGAGCAGTTGGTGGGCTTCCACCCAGGTGATGGAAGAGAGGAAAGGAAGCTTCTAGCATGGGTGAAAACGTGCCAGTTAAGTTCTGATACTAAGAATCCTGCAGAAGCCTAGAATTAACATAGAAATGACAAGGAAATCAAAGGGAAAGCTTCAAAATGGTTACCTTCTGCTCCCATGAGTCCTTCAAGACAAGGTGGCTTGGAAGACCCAGGGATATGGGCCAGAAAGAGACTAATAAGAGAAGGTCCTACCTGAGAAGCTCTCACAGTTGAGTCATGAGGAACTGAAGCAGGAATTAATGTGAAATACTGGGGGCCTGGAAGCCATAGGGTCTTGCTTAGGCTTCAGCCAGGTATAGGTTTGACCTCTTTGGCATTTACTAGCTATGCAACCTTGGGAAAGTTACATAATCTCTCTGAACCTCGTCAGCAAAATGAGGCTGATAATATCTACCTCATAGGGTTGTTGCAAGGGTTAAATCATAAAGCATATACAGGGTGCCAAGTATGGTGGTTGGCTGTGGATGAGTACATAGGTAGATAGATAGATATTCCATCATTAACATTTATTATTATTATTATTATTATTATTATTCACACGCCTTGCATTTGTCTGACAAGCTGGGACTAAATTAATTGGTCCTGTTTTCTAAACAAACCAACAAAGGAGCAAATAAAGAGAAGCTAAGCGCGATTTGTTCTGTGACAAAGTGAAAAAAACAAAAACAAAAACAAGCCAGAAAGCCTCGGCCCGAGAAGACAGGAGACACATTTCAGGGACCCCCACCTTTTGGCATCAAAGATGCTTTCATGGGTTAAAAAAAATGGACCTTTTCAGGAGTGGTAAAGATTAGAAGTGGGGATTGTGTTTTAAAAACATCATTCTTGGTTAAAAAGAGGAAAAAAAGACAAGAAATTAGAGCATTTGTGTTTAGGAGGGAAAAAATAGCTAGTTTTATAATCTGCCATTTGGAAAATCAAATCTATATAAAGAAAGAAAGCTGTGAGCTGAGGGAAGAATGAGGTTTCTGGGTGACAGGTTCATTTGTAAGTTTCGTGTGGCTCTTGAAGGTCACTCCTCCCAGGGACTTCATCCCACTTCGCAAACAGAGGACGAATCTGCAGTCCCTCCACTGCAGCAGGTTATACAAGGAAACAATAAATGTGAGAGGCAGTCGCACTCCTAAAGAGGTCTAAATTGAATTGCATTGACTTTTTACAAAGCCACAAATTGCTTATCTTATTCAAGTGCCTGAGTGTTTGCTTTTTGATGAGCTGGGCACAAAGATATCTTGAAGTTTGACAGTGGTCTGAGTCGCCCAATTTGAACTGCCGGTGGTGGGGCGGGAGGCAGAGTGGGGGGCATGGGGCTCCTGGGCTTACCCTGCTTTTCCCCCGAGCAAGGCCAAGGGGATCACTCTCAAAGATGATCCTGAAAATCCAAGGTCCTATGAGGATGGGTCCATTCTACCGCTAAGATGCTTCTACATCCTAACTCTTGAGTGGGGTTCAAATAAGATAACAGATGTAAAAAAAAAAAAAAAAAAAATCACTTTTCAGATTTAGGGAGTCAAGAAAGAAGAATGAAAGAAAGAGAAAGGAACAGCCACTCCAGCCAAACAGCATGTGTGTCTGCAGCAGATGTGTGCGCGCGTGCATGTGTGAGTGCACGCGCGTGCGTGTGTGTGTGCACGCGCATGCGTGTGTGTGCGTGCGTGCATGTGTGTGTTTCATGAGGAGGCAGGTAAATTAGACAATCAAATTAGCTGTTGGGCTAACTCAGTCATTCTCAGCCCAGGCTGCACATAAGAATTATCTGGGGGCACCTGGGTGGCTTGGTGGGTTAAAGCCTCTGCCTTCGGCTCAGGTCATGATCTCAGGGTCCTGGGATCGAGCCCCGCATCGGGCTCTCTGCTCAGCGGGGAGCCTGCTTCCTCCTCTCTCTGCCTGCCTCTCTGTCTACTTGTGATCTCTGTCTGCCAAGTAAATAAATAAAATCTTAAAAAAAAAAAAAGAATTATCTGGAAAGCTTTCTGAAGCTTTTGGCCACTTTCAGGACATTAGATCAGAATCTCTGTGTGGGGGACTGGGGTGTTCCAGGCATCGTAATTCTGATATGCCTTCACTAGGATTCTAGGAAGCAGATTGGATTTCAAACCACCATACTAATTGAATAAGGAGTTTAAAAAAAAAAAAAAAGAAAAGGACACGGTTTGTCCCATTTGTTTAAGAAGGTTGGGGTCACTGGGTTTTATTAAGACGTTGGCCATTATGTCGGGAGTTGGCGTGGCCTCACTGATGACAGTTACCAACAATGTCATTCTCCATACCACTGAGATGAAGAAGCCAGGGCATCAAAGAGGGACCAGAGATGGAATGACAGTTCCTGAGAGGCTTCATAGGGGATGCTTTTGCTTTGTTCTTGGGGGTACCAGAGTGTGTGGGAAGACTCCCATGGGGGAGGGGTTTCTGATGGCCTCTGGCACATAGGCCTAGCCCTCACGGGAGATCCTGCAATTTGTATGGAGTCCTCCCACACCAGGAGTGAGGGCCAGCTCTGTCCATTCCACTTCTGGCTGCTTCTCCAGGGAGTTAATACACGTGCCTTCTGCAATCTGCAAAGGAGCAATGGCCACACCCACATTCTACTTGATTTAATCCAAGTGTCCCAGACCTGGAATGGCTCATACCATCTCCTTTGAAGACCTCTGCCTCCTTGAGTTTCCTTGTAGGAATTCTTTAGATCCCAAAGTGGGATGTGGGGAAGGGGTGATGAAGAACCCACTGGAGGTGTTTAAACTATTAATCTGTTTTGCTCATCAAGACGATGCCTTTTAGTGGTGGGATGAACCCATTCTATTAGCTGACTTCCGGCTATATTTCCCTCACACCTTCCCCTGCCTCTTACAACATATACACACACCCGGCTGTTAGCCTCTAAACCCCAACATATAGCCCTCCAGGAAGGATACTTGGATCAGACAGAAACACCTTTCTTAAGGGTTTCGCCCAAAAAGTGAATCTCTAATGGTGAGATTCTAGATGCTATCCTGGAAGTATTTTGCACTGAGGGCTGTTAAGGAAATGCTCTTTAAATAGAAAACAGATTTTTCCAGCATGCTAAGGGGGTAGCTCCAAAAGGCGCTAGGTCACAAGCCTGAAAATGTCTGGCATTTTCTGAAATGTTTCCTCCTCCTTGAGAAAAGCCAAAGGTCCTCCCATTTGTTTTGCCTTGTATCCACATAAAAAATGTATTAACAATCACTATTGTTAAGGTGATGCACCGCAATATCATTTAATCCCACAGCATACTATTGGACCCATTCTAAAGTTGAAAAAACTGAGCCTCAGGGAGGTTACAGGTCCTGCCCACATCATGCAGCCTGTAAGTGGCTAAACTCTTCTTCAAGGCAGGACTTGTATGAATGCCCATGACCTGTCAGTGAGGCCCAGACCCTGCATGATTTCTAAGGACAGTACCTGTGTCCCAGGCAGGTGGCAAGCTCACTAGCTTGCCCAAGGCTCCCCATAATTAATTCATCCTAAAGCATTTATTGAGCTTGTACTATGTACCATAACTGTAATAGATAGACAGACAGACCCCTTTCTGCCTCCATGGAGTTTACAGTTAGGAGAAGGCTAAGCCCAAGGTCATGGTCATATC
Organism: Mellivora capensis; assembly: GCA_004024625.1. Classification (NCBI taxonomy): domain Eukaryota; kingdom Metazoa; phylum Chordata; class Mammalia; order Carnivora; family Mustelidae; genus Mellivora; species Mellivora capensis. Next base: position 41,266 of record PISX010001646.1, on the reverse strand, counting down.
AATAGCAAATCCTCAGTAGTAGGCTCGGCCCCCTGGAGTTGGTCCCGGGGCCTCCCCTGCCCTTTCCATGTCCGGTCCCAGGACCTAATTATGAAAGTGGCCTGTGATTTAATAACAATCACACAGGCTGCAATGTTTGTGATTTCTTTTGCCTCTCCCTATGCTGTGTGCTTGTTAACGTGCTGAGAGAGGGGCACCTGGATGTCTCAGTCAGTTAGGCATCTGACTCTTGATTTCAGCTAAGGTCGTGATCTCAGGGTCATGAGATTGAGCCGCATGTCTGGCTCTGCACTGAGTGTGGACTCTGCTAGGGATTTTTTCTCTCTTTTTCCTTCTTCCCCTCCCTGCTGCCATGCTCTCTCTTTAAGAAAAATACAGAGACTTTAGTCCCTAAGGCAGGAGCACATCCCTAATTGTGAAGCATCAGGCCCTGTGTGAGCTCAGAGAGTTCTATGGAGGCAGCTGGGCTTTGCAACATGACATGAAGACTTCCAGAGATAGATGAATGGATGATACAGAAATAACAGAATGGTGGATGGATGGCAAAGAAATTGTGGGCGATCCATAAGAGAGAACAAGGGAAGTAGGTGATGAGCTCAATAATGGCTACATGATACGTTCAGTGATACGTCAGCCAGGCCAATCCACCCACGGTTGCCCCAGCTCAGCCTGCTCTTTCTTACCCCTGGGCCTTGGCACAGTCTGCTTCCTTAGCTACTCTCCCTCTGCAGCCTTTGTGCCCCACCTCCTGCCATTTAACAGCCTGGGTTAACCCCCACACATCCCAATCCCAGAGGCCTTTTCTGACCACCCCAGGAAGGGTGAGGTGAGACTTCCTCTGTAACAGGGCTGAGTGCCCCATCTCTATTCGGCACCTCAACCATTGCTGGAAATAACCTGTGGATGGGGCTCCTCTGGTCTCCTAGGCTAGGAGAGCAGGGTCACGGTGTGTTGCCCACTGCATCCCCAGCTCTGAGCACAGCCAGTGTCTGTTAAATGAACTCGCTAATCTCTATGTGTGCCCACGACCTGCACGTGGGGAGCCAGCAGCAGGAAGGTTTCCCCCAGGAGGTTCCCTGGAATGCTGGCTCCTAGGAACTGCCTGTAGTTGCCAGGTGAGAATCTGCCTGGTGATTGCCGAGGGCCTGAGTGATTGCGCCGAGGCCCCAGGTGCGGCTGCGGGCGGAGAGCCGGGCACAATGAGACCTCCACACCCACCTCCTGTTAGCACTAACAAAGACAAATCGGAGGCAGGCGCTGGAGTGCTTTGCCTGTTAAGTGTTAAGTAGCAGACTGATTGCTCTGAAGTTGACAAGTGATAGGGAGTGAGGCGGCAGGTGCTTCCGACAGCCCCCTCGGGGGAAGCAGGGACCAGGGCTCCATTTGGGCAGGGGGGTTCTTGACTAAGGAGCCCTTGCCTCACAGAGCAGGGGGATTTCTGTCTTGATCGAGGCTGGCATTCCACCCATGCCCTGTTATCTTGGCTCCCTTCTTGAGAAACTGGTGAGACCTCCGGTTCTGTGACCATTTCCAGGCTTTCCCCCAAAGCCTCAGCTCCAGGTCCCCAGGACCGCCACAGTGGAAGGCGCCTAACTGACCATTCAGGGAGGAATTTTATTCTGGGGTTGAGCGCGCAACGTTCCTGATGGGAGATGGAACTCCTTGAGCTGGCCAGGAGGGGAGTGGCTGGCTTACCTGACCGGGGCCCCTGTCCTCTGGGCATCATCTGCGATGACAGCTCCCCAGGGTGCCGTGTCCTCGGTCCCCCAATTCCTTCAGCACCTGCTGGAGACCCGCAGCCTGTAACATCGATCTACACCAGTGCTTTACAAGGACTCTACCAGCAATATTTCCTTAAACAATAGGGTAAGTTTGAAAGAAATCCTACCTGGAGTCCATTATGTGTGAGACAGATCTGGTTGAAGCAGGGCAAAGGGCCGGAGCACCACCTGTCTACTAGCCCACCACACCCCAAGGTGGCCCCCGGCTCCCAGCCCAGGGCTCCCAGCACACAGCCTGGGGCACACAAGGCCCACGTCCCCGGTTTAGGATTTTATCACATCAACCTACTACGGGGACCCATGCCAGAAGTTCAAGTGCTTTATCCGTGTGCGCTTTGCCCCCCAGGAAAGTTATGGGCAGTGGGTCAGCCCTTCTGGGTATTTTGCAAGCAAGGCACCAGCAGATGCCAGCCTATCCCACCCACACCCTGTCCTTTGTAGTTTCAAATAAATGGACGCTGCCCAACAGGCCAGCAAATTTGCCAATTTACACTTTACAATTTACACGAACAAGACCAGTGCTAAGAAGCCGCGGGAGACCCAGCCTTGGACTTGGACTCTGGGCAGGATAATATGGGCATCATGTAGGACACTTACCTCCATCAATGACTGGGGTGGGGGGGAATCAGAAGCGCTCCACAAATGTTAGTACTAATCTGTTGTTAGTCATTATATGCAGTAGTCTGTGAGGTTATTATTACCCAGGATGCCCCCATGCCCCTCCTCCCATCCACATCCTCCCTGTTCTTCTTTTTAAGCCCCACCTCCTCCAGGACACCCTCCAAACTGCATCTGCCTCCCTCAAAACTCCCTTCCTCCCTGTTTGCTTTGACCTATTCTCATCCAACATTTCCTCCTAAATAGCATTCAGGAGCATATGCTTGTGCCGGAACAAAGGGTCTCAGGTGGGCCCCCGTGTTTCCCTCTGTATCTCCCCACACAGCTCAGCTGTGCACAGAGCAGGCAGGAGAGGTAGAGAGACTGATGGATTGCTTAGGTATCTCTCTGGGATCATTTTCTCGGTTCTTCCCCTCCTAGTTCGGTGGAAAGGAAAGGCAATACCCTCTGGTGAATACACATTGGCTGGTCCAGGATGAGGGAATGGGAAGTAGAGGGAGAAAGAGGACACCAGACCAGGGTTGTCCTGTCTGGTCCTCCTTCCCACCCAGAAATTGTGTAACAGTCCACTCCTCTGGGGAGATCACCATGCCTGACCCTGAAGTGATGGGGACCCAAGTCGATGGAGGGGAACAATCTCAAGGGGAACGACTCTTCTGGAAGCTTCCCAGGACTGACCAACTAGGTGAGGGTCCTCTTCCGTGTGCTCCAAGCACCACCCCTGCCCCCGGCCTGCCTTTATTCTAGCAGGCATCTCTGGGATTCCACTTGCTGACCCCTCCACTCCTGCTTCCAACTTGAGTGCAGGAAATGGACTTCACCAGTGGTGTTTGAATGTTGATTGGAGATGGATGGATGTCCAGGTGAGTGGATGGATGGAATGATGGGTGCTAGACTTTGTTCAAATTTCTTTTTTTCTTTTTTGAAGATTTTATTTATTTTTATTTTTGCCAGAGAGAGAGAGCACAAGCAGGGGGGAGAATCAGAGGGAGAGGGAAAAGTATGCTCTCCCCTGAGAAGGGAGCCTATGTGGGTCTTGGCCCCAGGATTCTGGGATCATAGTTCCAAACACAGAATGAAGTGTTTAAGGAAATGGGCCTTGGGGGAAACAAAAGACCTGGATTTGAACCCTGCACATCCCACACTTTCATAAAGTATCTATCTAATTATTTTCCATTTTAATTGAAATTCTTATGTTTTTAATCTTGACATATAGGAGTTATTTTCATATTCTCGATACAAGACAATCGTCATATAATGTGTGGTGACATTGGTCTCCTAGTCCACAGTTTGCTACATTTTCTTAACAGTATCTCTTGATCAACGGGAGTTACTTATTTTGATGAAATCTGATTTTATCAGCTTTTTTCTTTTATGGATAGTGCTTCTTGTGTCCTCTCTAAAAACTCTGTCTACCTCCAGGTGTCAAAATTTTTCTGTTGTTGTTGATTGTTGGTTTCATTAGGTTTCTTCCTAGAAATTTTTAAGGTTTGTTTTGAGTTTCAGTCTATAATCAACCTCACTAACATACTTTAAAATATGATGTGAAAAGGGAAGAGTAAAGTTTTCTTAAAAATATATTTTACGGGACGCCTGGGTGGCCCAGTGGGTTAAGCCTCTGCCTTCAGCTCAGGTCATGATCTGAGGGTCCTGGGATCAAGCCCCACATCAGAAAACAGGGAGCCTGCTTTCCCCCCCTCTCTGTCTTCCTCTCTGCCTACTTGTGATCTCTCTCTCTGTCAAATAAATAAATAAAATATTTTAATATATATATATATATGTGTATATATATATATATATGTATATATGTATATATTTATATACTGGTTTTTTCCCCCCAACATTATTTGTCAAAAAAACTTTTCTTTCCATTCATTAAATTGCTTTGTGTCTTTACTGAAAATCAACTGATTTTACCTAGGTGGGTTCAATTCTGGATACTTCTTTCTCTTTCACTGATTTTTATCTTTTTTAGTATATTCTAATGTCAGTACAACATTGTCTTCATACTGTAGTTTTACGGTAAGTCTTGAAGTTGATAAGTGTAAGTCTTCCACCTGTATTCCTCAACTTTATTTCCAAGTTTCTTTTGGCTATACTAGAGTCTTTGCCTTTCCTTGTAAGTTTCTTAACCAGCTTGTCCATTTCTACAGGAGAACTTGATGGGAATTTGGTTAGATAGCTTTGAATCCACATGTTACTTTGAGGAGAACTGATATCTTAACTATTGGTTCTCTTGATCCATGAACACAGAACAGAGTCCTGTTGTCTGCTAATAAAGACCAATTTCCTTCTTCCATTTCTTTTTTTTTTTTTAAAGATTTTATTTATTTATTTGACAGAGATCACAAGTAGGCAGAGAGGCAGGCAGAGAGAGGGAGGGAAGCAGGCTCCCTGCTAGCAGAGAGCCCGACTCGGGGCTCGATCCTAGGACCCTGGGATCATGACCTGAGCCGAAGGCAGAGGCTTAACCCACTGAGCCACCCATATGCCCCTCCTTCTTCCATTTCAATCATTATATCTTTTCATATCATTAGCTTGTCTATTGTACTGGTTATGAACACCAATAAAATACTGAATATGTATACTGAGAGCAGACATGCTTGTTTTGTTCCCGGTTTGAGTGGGGCAGGGGGGCATGTCTTCAGTTTTTCCCCATTAAGGGTGATGTTTGTTAGCTGTAGGATTTTTGAAAAACTCATCATCAGATGGGAAAGCTCCCTTTTATTCCTAGTTCATTGAGAGCTTTTAACCTGAATGGATGTTGAATATTATCCATTTTTTTTCTGCATTTGAGATAATAAAATACTTTTTTTCCTTTTACTCCTGTTAAAGTAACAAATGACATCAATGGGTTTTTTACTGTTAAATGATTTTTTGTAATTCTTGAGTTTCAATTCCACTTGGTATTGGTATACTCTTTCATACATGCAGCCAGATTCACCTTGCTAAACTATTGTGAAGGATTTTTGTATGTATGCTCATGAGCACTGTTGATCTGCAGTTTTCTTTTCTTCCAATAGCTCTGTCTAGTTTTGGTAATGCAGAGTAATACTGGCCTCAGAAAATAAATTGGAAAGTGAAGCCTATTCCTCAACTTTCGGAAAGAGTTTGTGTAAAACACCCTATTCCTAAGTGTTTGCTCGATGTGACCTGTGAATTTGCCTGAGTCTGGAGGTTTTTTTCCTTGGAAGGGATTTTGAAAACAAATTCCATTTATTTGACAGATACAAGGCTACACAGACACACTCTTCTATCTTGTGTCATATTTAAAGTTACCTTTTCCAAGCAACTCGTCTTTTTCCAACTAAGTTGTTTAATTTATTGGCATAGACGTGTCAATAATATTTTCTCATTATTCTTTTAATATTTGTCCGATCTGTGGTGATATCTCCTTTTTCATTCCTGATGGTGATACCTTATGTTTTCTCCTTCCTCTTGATCAACCTTTCTGAGGGCTTATCAGTTTTACATCTTCTCAAAGATCCAACTTTGGGGTTTATGACTGTCCTCTCTTGCTTGTTTTGTATTTCATCATTTTCTGTTCTTATATTTATTTACTTTCTTTTGTGTCTTTTTTTGTCCTTAAGGTGGAAAATTCATTCTTGATTTTTCTTTCTTTTCTAATATAAGTATTCAAAGGTGTAAGTTTTCTTCTAAGCACCTCTTTAGCTATATCCCACACTTTTTGAAATGCTGTGATCTTTGTTATTGTTCCATATGAAATGTTTTCTAATTTTTCTGTGATTTCTTCTTTCACCTATGGATTATTAGACTATGTAGTTTGATTTTCAAATGCCTTGCTAGAAGATTGCTAGAGATCTTATTTCTAGTGATTTCAGATTTAATTCTTTTTCAATAGGAGAAAACATACGTAAACTTCAACATTCTGAAAGTTATTGCATGGTCAGGGTGAGATCTATCTTGGTCAGTGTTCTCCATGCACATAAAAGAATGAGTATTTTATCATTGCTGGGGTGAGTGTTCCATCAATGCCAATTTGGTCAAGTTGGTTACTAGTGTTCAGATCTTATTTTCTTGCTGACTCATTTGTCTACCTGTTCTGTCAGCTGCTGAGGGGAGGCTGTTAAAATTTCCTAATATGATTGTTGGTTTGAATATTATTCCTTTTATTTCCACTGGCTTTTGCTTCATATAAAAGTTCTATTATTAAGTACAGACACTATGTTTGACTGTTGGATTAGCCTCTTTTTTTAATCACTAGGAAAGGCTTCATTGGTAGCTAACTCTTCTTATCTTTTTTTTTTTAAGATTTTATTTATTTATTTGAGAGAGAGAGAGAGAGAGAGTGAGAGCATGAGAGGGGAGAAGGTCAGAGGGAGAAGAAGACTCCCTGCGGAGCTGGGAGCCTGATGAAGGACTCGATGCCTGGACTCGGGGATCATGACCTGAGCCGAAGGCAGTTGCTTAACCACCTGAGCTACCCAGGTGCCCTAACACTTCTTATCCTATCATTTACTTTGTCTGATATTAAAATAGCCACACACCAGCTTTCTTTTGCTTACATTTCAATTATATAATTTTATAACCTTCTGCTTTCAATGTATGTTTTTTACATTTAAAATATAGAGGCTTTTGTAGGTATTATATAATTGGGTCTTTAAAAAATCTGATCTAAAAATTTCCGCATTGCTATTGGAGTTAAAACTATTTACATTTAATATAATTACTAATATAGTTGAGTTTCAGTCTGCTATCCCCCTATTTGTTTTCCTTTTTTGTTCTCTACTATTTTCTTGTCTTCTTTTATGCTAATCAAATATTTTTTAGAATTTCGTCTTATTTCCTATGTTGCCTTTTAAGCTATACCTCTTTACATTGTTTTCAGTGATTTCTCTAGGGATTATGGTGTATATGCTATATCACAGTCTACTGAGTACCATTTTGGGCAAAATATATAACTCTTACAAATATGTATTTTCATTTATACACTATTTTTGTGCTTTTGTTAGATTTGTTAGATTATTATATGTGGTAAAAATCCAACAGTACAGTTATTATTTTTGCTTTCAACTTGCTTAAAGAAATTAAGAAAAATAAGATGATAGGGTTTTATATTTATTTACATTTTTACCATTTCCAATGCTTTTATTTCTTCCTATAGATTTTAGTTTTCATCTGACATTACTTCCCTTCAATCTAAAGAACTTACTTTAAAATTTGATGTAGTGCAAGTATTTTACCATTTGTTTATCTCATTTTCATTTTTTTTTAAGATTTTATTTATTCATTTGACAGACAGATTACAAGTAGGCAAGAGAGGTAGGCAGGGAGAGAGAGGAGGAAGCAGGCCCTCCGAGGAGCAGAGAGCCCGATGTGGGGCTCGATCCCAGGACCCTGGGATCATGACCTGAGCCGAAAGCAGAGGCTTTAACCCACTGAGCCATCCAAGCGCCCCTCATTTTCATTTTTAAAGAGTGTTTTCCTTGAATATAAGGATCCTTGTCCAAAGACACTATAATAAAGCTACAGACCAACATCCCTTATAAAAATTGATACAAAAATTCTCAATAAAATGCTAAGAAACCAAACTCAGCAGAGTATTCAAAGGATTATGCACTATGACCAATTGGAGTTTATCCCTGGGATGCAAGGATGGTTTGACATATGAACATTAATCAATGCAACATGTCACATTAACAGAATAAATGTAAAGAAAACGCGTGATTATCTCAATTGATGCAGGAAAAGCATTTGACAAAATTCAACACCACTTTATGATAAAAACACTCAACAAACTATGAAGAGAAGGAAAGTCAACTTAATGTCAACTTAATAAAGGCTGTATACAAAAACCCCACAACTCACATCATACAAATAGCTGAAATAATCTCAAAAAAGAAGAACAAAATTTGATGGGGCTCCTGGCTCAGTGGGTTAATCCTCTGCCTTCGGCTCAGGTTGTGATCCCAGGGTCCTGGGATCAAGCCCCGCATCGTACTCCCTGCTCAGCGGGGAGACTGCTTCCCACTCTCTCTCTACCTGCCTATTTGCCTACTTGTGATCTCTCTCAAATAAATAAATAAAATCTTTAAAAAAAATTAAAAAGAAGAATAAAATTTGAGAACTCACTCTTCCTGATTCAAATTTTACCACAAAGTTATAGTAATGAAAACAGTGTGATGCTGGCATAAAGAATGGAACAGAGAGCCCAGAAACAAACCCTCATATATGTGATCAAATATTTTTTGACAAGTGTACCAAGACCTCTTGGGGGGTGGGGGGGAAAGATTGTCTTTTTAACAAATGGTGCTGGAAAACTAGATGTTCACATGCAAAAGAATAAAGACCTTTATCTGATACTATATATACAAATTAACTCAAAATGAATCAAAGACCTAATGTAAGATTAAAACTATAAAACTCTTGGGTGCCTGGGTGGCTCAGTTGGTTAAACAACTGCGTTTGGCTCAGGTCATGATCTCAGAGTCCTGGGATCAAGTCCTACATTAGGCTCCCAGATCTGCAGGGAGTCTGCTTCTCCCTTTGATCTTTCTCACTCTCTCTCTCTCAAATAAATAAATAAAATCTTTAAAAAAAAAACTATAAAACTCTTTAAAGGAAAGGTATAGGAAAGCTTCATGAAATTGGATTTGGCAATGATTCTTTGGCTATAACACCAAATGCACAGACAACAACAACAAAAGGAGGTGAAATGGACATTATTAAGAATAAAGACTTTTGTGCATCAAAGGACACTATCAGCAGAGAAAAAAGGCAACCCATGAAATGAGAAAACATATTTCCAAATATATGCAATTATAGGTGGGGGGGATAGAGAGCTACTTTTTAATGGGTATAGTTTCAGTGTGAAATGATGAAAAAGTTCTACAGATGAATAGCGATGGTTCCACAATGTGTATTTACTTAATGCTGCTGAACTGCACACTTAGATATAAAATGGTTAAATGGTAACTTTTATGTTATATGTATTTTACTACAATAAAAATGTTAAATCAAAAAATTACATATGGCCTCTTGCCCAGTATTTGTTCAGCTTCTTTTCTTTAAATTCTTTAAAGATATTCCATTATCTTCTGGCCTCCGTTACCTTTCTGTTAAGAAACTGTATTCTAACTGTTATCATTGTTGCCTTATATGTAATATGTCTTTTCTTCCAATGGCTGCTTTCAATGTTTTTTCTTTATCTTTGATTTTCAGCAGTTTGATTATGATGGGCTTAGGTATGAGTGAGTTTTTAAAATTTTTGTCCTTTGTGAGTCTTTGAGCTTTTTATAGATGAATGTTTTCACTAAATTGTAGAATTTTCAATTAGTATTTATTTAAATATGTTTTCTTCTTCATTCTCTCATTTGTCCTTCTAGAATTCCAGTGACATTTATTTTAGATTTCTTAATATTGTCCCATAGGTCACTGAGGTTCTTTTTCTTATCTTTTACCAATTAAGCTAATTGCTATTCACTCATCTTCAATTTCACTGAAATTTTTCTATTTGCAATATCTAATTTCAAGTGAATATTTTATTCCAGATATTGTCCTTTACAGTTATAGAGTTTCCATTTGTTCTTTAAAAATAATTTTTGCCCTATTGATATTCACAATTTGTTTGCTTATTATATCCATGTTTTCTGTTAAATCCTTGATTAAATTGATTATAGCTATTTTAAAGAGTTGTCTGGTAATTACAAATCCGGGTTACTTAAAGGTATGTTTTTATTGACTGCTTTTTCTTTTAATCATGGGACACATTTTTAAAAAAAGATTTTATTTGTTTATTTGATAGAGAGAGAGATCACAAGTAGGCAGAGAGGCAGGAAGGGAGAGAGGGGGAAGCAGGCCCTCTGCTGAGCAGAGATCCTGATGCCGGGCTCCATCCCAGGACCCTGAGATCATGACCTGAGCTGAAGGCAGAGGCTTAACCCACTGACCAACCCAGGCACCCCGGGTCAAATTTTTTTTTGTTGTTTCTTTGAATGTTTCATGATTTTTATTATATGCTGAACATTATGATATTATATTATAGGGCATCTTGGATTATGTTTTCTTCTTTTAAGGGTTCCCACAGTCAGTTAAACTGATGAATCCTCTTGATATTTTCAGGCTCATTATGCTTTTCAAATAGACCTATTTCTATTTTGACCTTAGTCTTAGGGTATGGACCTTACTAAAGAGCATGTTTCTTCCTCCTAAAGCATGACTCAATAGTTCTCAGTTAGATTTCTCCACTATGCTTTAAAATGCATTTTCAATATCTCCCAGCACTGCATAAACCCAGGTACTTCCATTCAACTTTCTTAATAGGCCTATGCTGTAGCATCTCATCTTGCATATGTAACACAGACCTCAGTCAAAAACCTGAGGTGGAACCCCATGGACTTCTGCCACACATATTCTCATTCTGCTTCCTCCCTTCTGATAACCTTCACTACACATTTCGGATATTTCAACGACCCCAAACTCCATTCCCTTCCTTCTCAGCTCAGTGAGACCAACACTTTCACTCTTCTCATGGACTCCACCTCCCTGTACCAAAGTCAGAAAAGTGACGCAAGGCTTAAGATCAAGGCAAACCCTGGGGCATGCTTTTTGTGTTTTCCTTTTCTCAAAATTCATAACCCTGTTTGAGTTGTCCAATGACTGAAGAGTTGCCTCATATATTTTGTCCTGTTCTATAGTTGCTTTTTGTGGTAAGGTAAATCCAAAGCCAGTTGCTTTGTCATGGCCAGAACTATTTCTGGAAATTAAAGTCTGTGAAATGAACTTTGAAAATGAAGAGGAATAAAGAAAGAACAGGACTAGAGTTAAAACATTGTTGGGGGCCTTTGTGAAAAATAGAAAAATTTTCTCCCCTACATGGTGGAATACAAAAGGGATCCTCCTCTGGGCAGAGCAATTAACAACAGATTCCTCTTCCTCAGGGCTGACACCCCATGCCAGAATACACAGATTGGAGAAGAGAGTCCAGGCTGGGTCTCAAAACTCACTCAGACCTTCTGGGTCTCATAATTTTATATAATTTATATCCTACACAAGAGTAATTAGTAGCTCTCCAGGAAAGACCATTCCTGACTGTTGTGTTTTGCCCAAGGCAAATGGTCTAAGTACACTTCACTTTGACTTTTTCTCTTGGTGACAGACCATTGTTATTTATAAGTTATGACTGTACAGTGTGTGTGCATTGCCAAATATTATTCTTGGGTACTTAGGAAGGGTCCCCAAAGAATGAGTTATGAAAGAGAGCATAAGGGTAAGGACAAATCTGAATGTTTAGTCTGGGAAACTTAAACCCTCACTGAGCTCAGCATAGATTAGACATCTATGTTCTGTAAAACTGTTAATGTTCCTTTTGGGGTAGGGTGGGGGAAGGGAGGGAATGAAGGCACAGCACAGGGGCACTTGTCCAGGGCCCCAAAGTATCACACAAGAAACCAGGGCCAGGGATATTTCTGCCTCCATTAAGTCAATGAGGCATTTCTTATAGGCAAGACCTTTCTAACCTCAGCTGCTTTACATTCAAGTTTCCAATTTCATGGCAAAAGGTATCCTCCCTTTTGAAAACAACATTATAACATGATTTTAGCTCATTAGAAAGAATACAGGCCTTGGACACTGAATAAATAGGTTCCCTGCTTTACCACTTACTAGTTGCATGGTCTTGCGTAAGTTATTTAACCTCTCCCAGCCACGGTTTCTTACCCACAAAGTTGGGATTAATAATGCCTACTTCTCAGGGTCTTTGTGAGGATTACACAAGACACTGCATGTAAAAGCACTTGGCACAATGTCAAGCACATATAGCCTCCCATAAATGCTCCCTGATCCTTGGTGGCAACAGAATTTGTTGCAGCTGGTTTAAAACTGTTGCATGGGTGATACCATGCATATTCCTCACCTCATGAGCCATGAAGATAAACTTCAGATAAAGAGGCATCAATGTTTTATATTTCCCTCCTCCACAGGGCAGTCCTGGCTATGCCAAGTCATCAGCTGACCAAATGGAAGGTGAAAAAGAGTGGGTATGGCTGAGCAGAAAAGAATGTACCTAACCACAGAAAGGACTGGGGATGCCTTTGAACTTGCAGGAATTCATAATTCCCTAGTAGGCTGTTTTCCACTCTTTCCCCTGACCTTGTAATTCCTCAAGACCTGAGGGAAGGAGAGTGCAAGATAGTGGCAATATTTCATCTTCATTTGGGAGAGAAATGTTGTTAGCTTGCTGCTTCACGAATCTTGGACCTTCTTTAACACCTTTTCCTGCCCATTTTCCCAGTTTCACCTTCTTTGTGCTCCCTCACTCCACTTTACTATGTGTCTCTTCCAGAGTTTTTATATTCTCTTCTTCTATTCATGTATTTTCCCCTACTTACTTCTTCTCACTGATACCTCACCTCCTACCTTTTTCCTCCCACTTTCTATGTTTGCTTCCTTCCAATTCATTTCTCCCCTTTCATTCCCACCTATTCTCTCCTCTACTCTTTTCTTCAGCTTCCTCATCACTCCTAGCATACTGTTTTCGTATTGTAAGAACCCTCACCATCTTGCTCACTCTTCCTCAGCTTCTCTGAGGAGCTCTGGAGAACAAGCTGTGAGGTCATGAAACTCTCCACTCTCACTCAGCCTATCTCTCACCCACCCATCCAGAGCACATCACCCTGAAGGGCTGACACAGCATAGCCTAGTGGCAAAGAGCATGAGCTATGAAGCCAATCTGTCTGAAGTTAGGTCTTTCCTCCACCATTTACTTACTATCTGTGTGACTTTGGACAATTGACCAACTACTGTGCCTTGGTTTCTTCATGTGTTAAAATAAGAACAAAAGCAATATTTTTATCTATATTTGTTGTGAGGATAATTGAATTCATATATGTACGGTTTCTAGCACAGATTAATATATGTAAGATTTCTAGCAGAAATGCCACATGATTGTTAACTACTATTATTTTTCGGAACCAGATCCAAATTTAACCAACAGGTGAGTGTCTCCCCACCCCCATTGGTGCTATCTCTGGTGCTGAAAACCTAGACTCAAGCCTTCCAGCCCCAAAGTCTTTAGGTTTTGTTTTTGGAAATGGAAGCTCAAATCCAAAAGTTTTCACTGTATATCAAGAACTGTGCCAAGTCCATTGCCTGCATCATCTCACCTTTCCTTACTATCTGGAAAATAGATATTATTTCCCTTGTCTATATGAGGGAAATGATGCTTGCTGAGTTGGAGCTGAAGTTTAAACCCAATCTTGCTGATTTCCATGCTCCTTCTGTGACACTGTGTCATCTCTTATAATGTCATGTCCTTTGTTTCCTCATCCTACTTCCAACTCCCTAATTTCTGACACAGGCCACCAGCTCCTGCTAGTGACCTGTTTGACCTAATCAACAACCAAGGCCAACCAGGTGAGGATTCTTCATTGTGTTTATTTGATGCCTCCATAGCCCTGGGTCATATTAAGAGGGTATCACAGTGTGATATACTTGGCTGCATATGGGTTTCCCTCTCTAGCTAAGCCTTGAGTTCCTTTGGAACGGGATAGCTCTCATTTATGCTGACTTGTAGTAGGTGCTCATTAAATGCCTGCAAAATGGGTTACTTTTTCTTCTCACTTTAATAACATGCTAGGCACTTGTCTCACCCTGCTATTGTTTGTCTTTAATAGGTGTTCTCTTTCCCCCATCTGGATTTCTGTCACCCCTGTATGCCACTTGGTGTACTGGCTCCTTTGGCTGATTTCATTGGTTTGTTAATAGGGATTTACTCATCAATCAATTCATTGAGCCTCCTGTATGTCCAGCGCTATGCTAAATGGAAGCAGACCCAAGTATGACTAGCATGCCTTCGGCACTCAAAGCATGCACAGTCTGCTGGGAAGAACTAATTAGGTCATGTGACACAGATGATGAACACATGATACCATACTTTATGTGGACAATCTAAGCACAGTAAACCTGTGTATGGCAAGACAAAAGTGATCCTTGAAGAATAAATAAAATTTGGACAAGGAGATGGGAAAGTAAAACATTCTGAGTGAGGCAATAGCATTCTCCACATCCAAGCATAGACTTGGCATGCGTGATTGTGTGCCAGATTGTGTTTGTGATTGTGTGTGTGCATGTGTGTGGCTGAAGGTACAGAGTGTGGATGGGAAAATGAAGGTGCTGACAGTCTAAAACAGGGGTGTATCTTGTCAGACATCTGGAGCTAAAGTTTAAGGGAGAAGAGAGGGTGGAGGGTTTCAGAAGCAGGCAGGGCAGTCTGGGCTCGATATGGCAGAAAATAGGGAACTACCAAGACGTGTGGAATTAGAGTATGTGCTTTAGAAACAATCTGTCAGCAGCAGGTAAGGCCAAGGAGAGGGCTGATCCGGGAGGCAGGTGCACGGGTCAGAAGGCTCCTTGTAGGAGTCAGAGCTGAAGGGGGTGGGGCTCTAGGTTGAGAAGGTGGAAGGGGAGAAGAGATGAGAAATATACTCAGTGGGCAGACCAATGCCATAGTCCAGTTAAGTTTTCCAAATCAAGAATAATAGAGACCATGCAGCCAAAAGACCCCCTGAGGAAAGCTACATTTTTCTCGTTCCATTTCCCACAGCACTTCATGATCTCCAGTAGGGCATTCTAACTGTAAGGGATGTCAGATGCTTAGAAAGATGAAGAGAAATGAAAGAGCTCACCCTTTCACCTGCACATGAAGGCTGTCATCTGTATGTCATTTCACGTAGCATCGTGGGCCCAGGACCACCTGGGATTTCAGCTGCACATCCAGCTGACTGTAGCTCCAGCTGGCTCAGAGACAGTGCCGAAGGTGTGGGTAGAGGGTCCTGGCAGCCGGTGGGTGGCCCACATCCTTCTCTGCTCCTCTTCCAGGGTCACTCTGCACACCCCTTCCAGAAGAGCTATATCATCTTGAGGGCTGTGATAAATGCAGATTCTATATAAAACCAATCCCATTGAAAACCACACTCCACTAAGTGCCTGTGTGGGTGTTGGTGGCCGTGCAGAGTACTGGGGTCAAAGCCAGGTTGCCTGACAAAAACCCAAAGCAATCCAGAAAAACATGTGCTGCTAGCTGAGGCCTTGTTGGTATGTCTGCCTGTCAGGTGGATCAGTTCAGTCCCATCAGACACACACTCTGAGCCCCCAAGTGTCATGTTCCTTCAAACCTTATACAGTTTTGCACAGCTTTCCCAAACCCATTGTCCCATTTGACACTCATCACACTCCGTGAAGTAGAAACGGAAGGCCTCATTATCTCCCTCTATCTGATCAGCTAGGAACCTGGAGCATTGTTCTGTGCTTTCCCTATCATAACATTAATCATGCTCTGTGGTAATTACTAGCTTAATTGCTTGAATTCACTGTTATCCACTGAGCTCCATGAGAGTAGGGAGCAGTCCTGCCTTGTTCATTGCTATTTCTCCAGAATCTAGCACAAGATTTGGCATTCAGCAAATATTTGTGTGAATGCATGAATGAAGGAATGAATTCCCTGAGGGTGTGGGGATCCCTGAACAGGAACTGGATCCCAGGACTCCTGTCCTCTGCTCTAACTATGGTTTCCAAAGCCTATTCGAGCTAGAAGAGCAACTAGAGGTCATTTCAGCAGGTTCCCTTCCCTGAGATATCCTCTTCCCCATTTCCACAAGTGACATCTCTTCCAGGAAATGTGTCTTTCCACACAGCTAGAAAGAACTGTCATTTACACTGGAACCATCTGGAAGCTTTAAAAAATACTAATGCCTGGGTTCCAAATCCCAGAGATTCTTACTACTGTGGACTGAATGCTGTTATCCCCCAAATTCATATGTCAAAGCCCTGATTCCCAATGTGATAGTGTTTGGAGGTGGAACTTTTGGGAGGTAATCAAGTTTAGATGCGGTCCCCTCATGATGGGATTGGTACCCTGGGAAGAAGAGACACTAGAACTCTCCCTCCCTCCATGCCTCTCTGTCTCTATCTCTGTCTCTGTCTCTGTTTCAGCTCTTTCAACAACTGTGCACCAAGAAAAGCCATGTGAGGAAATAACCGGGACGAGAGAGGTCCCTCACCAAGTACTCCACCATGCTGGCACCCTGAACTTGAACTTCCCACCTCCAGAGATGTGAGAAATAAGTGTGTGCTGTTGAGGCCCCCCAGTCTGCAGTATTCTGTTACAGTACTTGAGTTCACCGAGACACTGACTTAAGCAGTCTGGAGACCAGCCCGGGAATGGGGAGGTTAATGCACACTCTTCCTCAGAGTATGGTCCTTGGACCAGCAGCCTGGGCATCACCTGGGCTCTTGTTGGAAGCATAGAGACTCAGGCCCCACACTGAATCAGAATTTGCACGTTAGCAAGATTCCCCAGGAGATTCATTGGCTAGCGCAGCATTGTGGTCCTCAACCTGGTTACTAGTAGAATCATTTGGAGAGCTCTCTAAATTGCCAGTTGCTGGGCTCCAATAAAACAGACTCTCTGAGGATGGGGTCCAGGCATAATACGTTTAAAAAGCTCCCAGGTAACTCTCATTTGCAGTCATGGCTGAGGACCTCTGAACAAAACAACTCATCTCTACCTCTGGTGGCGTCTAATGCTTTCGGCCTTACATTGGAATTGGAATTATCTTTGTGCATGACTTTATCTCCTTCAATGGACCATAAGTTCCCTGAGGACAGAGACTGCAGTTCACTTATTCGTCTATGCAACACAAATTCAGCAAGCCCCTACTGTGTGCAAAGCACTGGGCTGTGCAGTAGGAGTACGCATCTCCAAGGGGGATAGTCCTTGCCATCGAGAAGCTCATGGGGAAACAGACATCCAGATAAGTGATTACAATGTGGGGAACAGGAGTCTGTAACAGAGACGTGAGAGGGGACAGCTAGGCACTAGTGGAAGGCAACATGAGGGTTTGGAGAAAATCAGGGAGGAGTTCCTGGAGAGGCAGCACTGGGGCTGGGCCCCCCAAGGACGAGTGCAATACCCTGGTCAGGGAGACAGGACAAGGAGAGGAAATGCCTAAGAAAAGGAACAGTCTATTCATAACCACAGAGGCAAACGGACGAAATGATGAATATACAAACTGTTATCCCAACCTTATTTATAATAGAAAAATATTGCAAACAACCTAAATGTCCATCAGAAGAGAACTGTTAAATAAATTATGGTCTATCCTTACAAAGGAATACCAGGCAAACATAAAAAATATTGATGAGGCTTTTTATGGAGTAATATGGAATAGTCCAAGATACACTGTTAAGGTAGGAAGAAAATGAAGTGCAGGACAATTGCCAATTAGAGAGTGACTATATTATATTTATATTTTTTAACATATATTATATATATATTTTATATATGTAATAATTGAAATTTTTTTTTAAGATTTTATTTAGTATTTGACAGGGAAACAGCGAGAGAAGGAACACAAGCAGGGGGAGTAGGAGAGGGAGAAGCAGGCTTCCCGCTGAGCAGGGAGCCCAATGTGGGGCTCAATCCCAGGACCCTGGGATCATGACCTGAGCTGAAGACAGATGCTTAATGACTGAGCCACCCAGGGGCCCCTGAAACATATTTATATATAAATACATATAATGTATTAAAATATCTTAGTCTACCTAAACACATTGTGACACATCAATCCCATTTTGCAGATAAGAAAACAACATTCAGGGCTCCTGGGTAGCTCAGTTGGTTGAGTATCCGGCTCTTGACTCTGGCTCAGGTCATGATCTCAGGGTTGTGAGATCGAGCCCCAAGTTCTGCTCCACCCTCACTGGGCAGTCTGCTTGAGGTTATATCTCTCCCTCTCCCTCTACCCCTGTCCCCACTTTCACTCTCTCTCTAAAATAAATAAATAAAATCTTTTTTAAAAAGAAAAGAAAATGACATCTCAGAGAGATGAGTCATTTGCCTGGTTTTACAATGCAGGGCAGAGAACCAGGATTCAACCTGCCTGGGGTGTGACTACAAAGCCCAGGCCAGTCGTGAGCTCCGTCTGATTAGAGCATCCGCAGAGCAGAAGGAGTTGTGGGCATCAGGGTCTGGGGCAGGGGAAGGGAGCTTGCAGGGCAGAGCCAGAACACCCACCCACCCCCACCCAGGGAAAAAAGGGGGATCAAGTCCACATAGTGAGAAGGAAGAGACCCCACAGGGCCAAAGTCCACTGGTCTTATAGTTGCCACTTCC
This sequence comes from Mellivora capensis, assembly GCA_004024625.1. NCBI lineage: Eukaryota > Metazoa > Chordata > Mammalia > Carnivora > Mustelidae > Mellivora > Mellivora capensis. The sequence continues at coordinate 22,735 of PISX010001646.1, read as the reverse complement.
TTGGGGTTGAGGGAGGTGGGTTTGGGGATTTCTACCTAAAGGGACAGTCCTGCAAGCCTGGGGACCCTATGTGGCTGCAGTCAGTGCTATGACATGGGGACAAGCTAGCCACTGGTAAAAGGGTCCTGTTGCCCAGTACACAGTAACAGGCAAAAATGACCCCAAATTCCCCTCCCAAGCTCCCATCAGGAAGGACCCCAGAAGCACTCCCCACTCCCACAGCCCCACTCCCCAGAGACCCTTGGAGCATCCCTTCCCTGAACTTGGAATTCCATTTCTAGGACTAAGAAAAATCCCAGCCCCTCTTGCCCTTCTCCATCCCATGGGCAGAGCCTGTCCGGCCATGTCACTTGTCCAATGGTGATCCCCACACAGCGGCGTCACCCCAGAACCCCCCACCCCCGTGTCAGGTGACTCACTAGGAGCCCTGAGTCACTGTCTTGGGGAAGGTTCTGCAGCTGCACATGAAAGGGAAGAGTGTGGGCATGGGGGTGACATTCAGACCCTGGTTCCAGCCTTGTGTAAGGACTCTGGGGTCCTCTTAACTGTGGATAGATGAAGTGAGATGGTCTAGGTCGGGTGGGTGGCCAGGCTTGGGGTTCAGGAGACAGAAAACAAAACAGAGCTGTCATCTCTGCATCTCTCTCACTTATGCCTCCTTGCACAGCTTTCAAAGTACCCTGCCTCTTACCCCAAGTCCTCATGAGAAACCTATGAATGCAGAGGGCCATAGCACTCGGATCTCAAACTCAAATACACCCAGAAGCCAGGAGGCAAAGGAAATGAGTCAGGCGGGTTTGGGTACAGGGCAAGAGAAGTGGTAGGGAATGGGGAGAGCTGGAGAGCCACAGGGCCCACTGAAAGCACCCTGTGGGGCCCATTTAAAAAATAAAAATGGGTGGCTCAGTGGGTTAAAGCCTCTGCCTTCGGCTCAGGTCATGATCCCAGGGTCCTGGGATCAAGCCACGAGCATCGAGCATCGCATCGGGCTCTCTTCTCCGCGGGGAGCCTGCTTCCTCCTCTCTCTCTCTGCCTGCCTCCCTGCCTACTTGTGATCTCTGTCAAATAAATAAATAAAATCTTAAAAAAAAAAAATGCAGGCCCTATATTACCCAAGACTACCCTTTTGAAAGCCCCAACCTTGGAGCCGGGCGAGCACTTCTGCAGCCCGCTCAGAGACACACGGGGTTTGCTGGAAGCTGAGACCAGCCCAGGGCCCTCCCCTGTCCCAGCCTCTCCGGAGGGTCTCCAGGCAGACTGGCCTTGAGTCTGAGCAGAAGAGGCAGGCAGCTGGAGGCTGTTCTCTGGAGCACTGGGAAGGTCCCTCCAAGACCTCTCCTCGACAGAACCTGAAATGCCAGCATTAAATATTCATTCCTTTGGGTTAAGTGTTTCCTCTCTGGGGTTCTCTTTTAAAATTCAAATGCTTCTTTGGAGAGGAACAAGCCACTTGTGGCTCTGAATCAAATGCACTGGAATAGAGCGGATGGAAAGGCAGTCCCGCCCAGCTGGCGGGGGATAGGACCTGCTCTCCCGTCTGCGCCCATGGTCTCCTCTCTGTCCCTTTGTCCTCCTGTGCGCCTTCCCCCACCCCCGTCTGTGGAGGAACCAGGTAGGCCCAGGAAGGGTAGGCCCAGCGAGAATTTGTTCTAAGTTTTTATTCCGGGAGACCAAACCAGTGATTCACTCAAAAGAGCCCACGGACACTGCTGTAGCCTTGGTCTCCCCTCCGGGCGCTGAGCGCTCTTGCTGGGGGTGGGAGGGCTGGCTGAGCCTTCCCCATGCACGGAAAGCCAAGGGCAGCTTCCCACCCCAGGCAGCCAAGAAGCAGGCACAGCAGCTCCTCCAGGAGGCTCAGAGGCACAGACACCTGTGTCGCTTCCTGGAAGCCCGGATTGTCATTCCATGCAGGTGTCCACTTGACTGGGATGCAGGAAACAGTCAGCGCGGGCATCCCAGCTAATGAGGGAGCCTCACCCAACACCTTAACAGGAAAGGGCTGCTGCAGATGCAACATGTGTGCCCAGCATCGTGCTAGGCAGACTTGGTGATAAGGTTTTCTTGAACTGATCTGAGCCACTGCTCCAAGATCTCTGATCTACCCCTGGAGTCTTCCTAATTATCTCTGGTGGAATCACCACGACAAGGTCTCTTAGCTTCCCTGGGGTGCTCATCGTTTGTCTCCCTTCCAGATCTGGCTTCCTTTGGACATCGGTCCAGATTAAAGTGACGTCACTTTAACTGTTGTCCTTGCTTCCTGTCTCCTTCCCATCCCCACCCCCTGGCCTGGGCACCGTGGTGTGCACCCCAGGGCGAAGTGACCCTTCTGATCTGAGAAGAATGCTGTCCATCCTTGGACACGCATCGCTTCCCTTGTGACCCTAGTGTGGAGACAACCCGCCACACACAATGCCATTCTGTTTGCAGGACTCAGACACACATCCAGGACGAAGGATTACCGTCCCCTCAGCCTCCCTTTCGACCCCACCAGGCCTCCTGTATTCTGTTCCCCCAGGGCCCTGACCTCAGACATCTGACTCAAGGCTTGAGTTTCTGGAGGGATGACACCAGCAACATCACACCCACGTCAAGGCTGCCAGGCCATGGGGCTGAGGACATTCTCAGAGAAAGGGTCAACAAGGCATGGTCCCTGTCACCATGCCACTGACCTCAACAGAATCTTCCTGGCTCAAACAGAGCCTGAGTGTTGAGGCCAGAGAGCCTGGTCTGGAGAGAGGAGCACGGGGAAGTTCAGCCTGAGAGCCTTCTCCTGCAGGTGAGAAGCCAAGGGGCCCAGAAATCATGTCACCTCCCTGCGCCTCCATTTTCTCACCAGTAGCTGAAAGTTCCTCTGTTCCTTCCACTTGGGCCCACAGCATCTGCTGTCTACTGCCAAGTGGTCTCTGTGCCTTCCTGTTAACCCCCACCACCACCACCACCTCACAATCTGGCTCCTGCTATCACTCCCATTTTACAGACAAGAAAACTGAGGCTGGCAAAGAACCCGCTCACTCCCCCCACCATGTGTTTAGCATATGGGAGGGACTCATTAAATGAGAGCGAGTTTTCATACAGAACTTTTTCAACTTTATCAAGTCCTTATATCAAGAAGTTTTTATACCCACGAGGGAGAAGGAATTGGTCAACATGTATAATTATTGCAATCTTCCCTAGTTTTGGAGGCTCAAGGTGAAGCCCACCTCCCTCTGGAAGCTCTCCGGGACTGCCCAACCCATGATTACTGTAGCTCCCTATCTGAGCTCTTGTAGCATAGATTGTCTTCACTGTTTGTCTGACCCTGAGTGGCCTCCGGGACCCAGCTAAAGGGCCCCCCAGTTCAAAGTCATGGTCTTTCCCTCCTTTGGCTCCTGTTTGTTCTCTCCAGCCTGAATTACCTTGAATGTCCATCCTTTCTCCTTTCTACACTGCACTGCCCGAGGTCAGGCACAGAACCTTATTGCAGTTCTCTCGCCTCTGCAGAGACAGCCCAACAGCTGCACATAGTGCAGACGAGGCGGTGTTTGCTAAATTGAATACAGCTGCCCCATTCCTGTTTAAGAGAGCACCCAGGCTCTCAGCATGAACACTGCCCCTTTAAGAATAAGAACGATGCCTTGGGGACAGAGCCATCCAGGGAGGAAGCCCTGAAAGAGCTCTGGGACTTTGGGGGAAGTTTCCTAACATCCCAGAACCTCCACGTCCACGGTCACAAAATGACGGTACTGATACAACTTCCTTGTGAGTTACAAGAATTGAATGAAAAGACGTGCACAAACCACTTGGCTGGCAGGCACCTGTCATGGAAGGGCCTGATGACTATTCACCCGCTCACTTACACCTTGTCATGTCCCCACAGCCAGAATATGACCCTGAATATTGACAAGAGAATGAATGAGCACGGCGGCTCATGTTGCAAAAAACTCTAGAGTTTCAGGCAACAGGGATCTTCCTGTGGCTGCTAGAATAACACACAGGCTTGCTTTGGGCGGAGAGCCAGGAGTGAATGCCTTCCAGCAGAGGGCACCCCAGAGGCAGAGGCAAGAGGAGGGAATAAATGGAGGGTTTGGGGGATGGTGAGAAGAGTGCCCCATAGAAGAGAGCATCCCGGGAACTGGCGAGGACCCGGAGTGGACAGTGGTGGTGCTGTGGGAGTCACCATATTAAGCAGGGATGCAATGAGATTGTTAAGGACTCATTTGGTTCCAAGTTTCAGAAACCCACCTCGGTCTACCACCTAAAGTGGAGGGGCTGACTGGCTCCCATAGCTGGGAAGGACTGGGGTCCGTCTGGTGTCTAACCCAATGTACCCAGAAGCTCCAGCCCTGCCACTGGGGCTTCTCTTTGTTACCTTCCGTGCTGGTCAGGATTCTAAGTGGCAGTCAATAGAATCCCCTCCAGCTGGTTGGGTAGAAAGGAGTTTGCTAAAATACAGGTGCAGCTGGGTGGCTCAGTTAGTTAAGCATCTGCCTTTGGCTCAGGTCATGATCCCGGAGTCCTGGGATTGAGCCCTGCCTCAGGGTCCCTGATCAGCAGGGATCCTTGCTCGTGCTCTCTCTCTCTTAAATAAGCAAAATCTTTTTAATAAAATAGAATACATCCAGTAGCTCTCAGTATCTTCTATGGAGTCTCAGAACTGAACTGGGATGATACTGATGCAAGAACAGAGGAGTTGATGAAGTTTTAGAGGATAAGTGAGGTTCATTGGGGGAGAGTCTGGAGCTGACGACCAAGAAAGAATTCTTGAGAAGTCTTTGGTGCAAAATGGTGGTTTGTTAAAGCACAGGGACAGGACCCGTGGGCAGAAAGAGCTGCTGCTGCCCCCCGGCTGTGAGGAGTCGTCCATTATATACTTGTAAGTTGGGAGGGGGTCAGGGATATCATGAGTCTCTAAGGAATTTTGGAAGCATGGTTTCCAGGACCTTGAGGGGCTAGCTGTTGTCAGAAAAAGGTCATTTATTACCGTCTAATAAAACCTTAGTCATGAGACCCTTCAGATGTATATCAGTGGGCCATATGCTTGGGAATGACTGCCAGCCTGTATCTTGGAGGGTTTAGAGATGAAGTCTCTGAAGGACTTTTTTGTCCTTCAGGGTCAGGCGAGAGAGGGGAGAACCATTCAAAATGACGGACACCTAAGATGGCCGCGGTCCCGCCATCACCCTCCTGCGACAACGGCCGCATCAGACCTGGGAAGCAAACTCAAAGGGGAGACCAAAACCTCTCTCCTCCCACCGACGAACCAATGAGGAACCCCGCAGCTGAATTCGGCCCTTATTAGGAAAAAACTCGACAAGGCCTCAGTACCTCCTCTCCGGACTTCACCAGCGGAACCCCATATAAGCCCCCACCTCTTTGCTTCACGTGCGACTTCCCGACTCTCTTTCCCCCAGAGTCGTGGAACCTCGCCCGAGGGTGCTTGCAATAAAGCCGGTCCTCGAATGCTCGCTTGCCTTGGTGCCTTTATTCCACTCAATCGGTCTGCGATCAAACCTAACATTTTTGTATGTTAAAGTAGACTTACAGGATCCTGGTTGGGGTGTGGGGGTGGTCAGGCTAGGATTGCCCTTTGCCCTTAGCAAGATATTAAGATGGAAGCAGATGAGTCCTTAGAGGAATGTCACTCTGCCTGTTTCAAGGACTTGTCAGTGGGCTCTAGGTAGTAAGAAAATTTAATAACTTTTCTTCTGCCTCTGTTTCCCACATCATTGTCAGGATAAACACTCAGCCACACCGCAAGACTGCTCTGGGGACACACTCCTGGGGCTGTTTGTCGCTTGGCTTGTGTGGTACTGGGCCTGGAGGCCGGACCACCGCCACAGCCGTCCCAGAGAAGCAGCCGCCTGTAGCACCTTCTTCTGAGCAGCTCCCATGTCCCAATTCCAAGGGAAGGCTGTGAGCAGCCTGTTCCTGGGGTGTAGCACCACGACTTCGAGAATGAAGTGCTGTGATTGCATAGGTCCTAGTGCGCACTCTCAGGGGGGACACGGAGATTAACAGCCCTACCCAGTGGGAAAGGGTGCCCGGGGAAGGCAAACTGCAGCCTACATGACCCTGACCTTCAGGGAGGCCCCTCTGGGGCAGAGTGGAGTTTACAGGAGAAAAGCATAGTGTAGGAAGGGAAAGCCCATTTCAAGGCCATTGCAGAAATCCAGCAGGGAGGGTGAGAAGCAGGCAAGGTCATTGCCTTGGGATCACCAGCAAGGGGTGGACTGAAAATACAGAGGCCCCTGCGATGGCGAATATGGTGTTGCTAGGGAAGAGGAGACAGAGATTGTCCCCAGGCTGGGCTCAGTTATCAAAGGACACCTCCCCTCGCAGGAAGAAACTAAGTAAGGGTTAATTGTCCCTGCTTGGTCTGACAGCCAGGAAAAGCATCTTCTCAATGTTACCCTTCTCTGTGTGTGCCCTTGCTGTGATGGAGGGGAGGAAAACATTTGTCGATTTCAGCCGAGGAGAGCGTTGTTATGATTTGAAATCTTTTTAAAGTCCCTTCCCCAGGGGGCCTCATTGAACTAGAAAGCCGTTGGCCCTACAGGCAGTTTGACTAAAATGCAGGGGCAGGCCGTAACTAGAACAGAGAGGCAGCGAGGCCTCCCTCAGGCATCTGAGGTCTGGTCTTTCATGTCAGCCAGTGGGGGGAGGTGTAAGTCTGCCGACCCCATGGAGAACACTCCACCCGCGGTGTACCTTGGTGCCTGGAACTCACCATAAGTGAGCCTCCTTCTCTTCGTCTCCGGGAGCCCCCTGTTTAAGTGCAGTGCTGCGGGTCCTGACTTTGAGCAACAAGCACCTGGCAGGGCACCTGCCCTTGAGCTCACCTGGTTGCATGCACACACACACACACACACACACACACACACGCATGCACGCGCGAAACCTGCTAGCCTTCCCCCACCTGCACAAGGCCTCTCATCTAGCATGCCCGGGCCATCACCCCCTCTGCACCCCATCTTGGCCTTATCTTCTTAGTAGGGATTCTGCCTCATCCCCCCCACCCGCTGTCCGCTCTCTCCCTGCAGGAGCCATGCAGGAAGCACCTGAGAAGCTGAAAGGAGTAGGAGGAAGAGGATGAGCTCCACGTGATCTGGGACCACAGATGGCCCCTCCAGGATTTCTCTCACTTATCTATAAACATCAGTACTTGCCTGTAAGGGCCCTTGTGGGGTCTGAAGAGTTAACACAGGAAAATCCTCAGATTGGTACCTGCCAGGCACAGTATCTGAAGGGGTTCACTTGTGCTTTGGGGGCGGGCCCTCCATCCCCCCCCACCCCCCTGCCAGCCTGCTGGGACCAGCCCTCCCCTGTTGATGGGGGAACAGCAGCTGATTGAGGACAAAGCAAAAGCAGACACCCAGCAACCTCCCCCACCCCCACTCCTGGGTGGGACCTATGTGACATTCTTTTTTTTTTTAAAGATTTATTTATTTGACAGGCAGAGATCACAAGTAGGCAGAGTGGCAGCCAGAGAGAGAGGAAGAGAAGCAGGCTCCCCTCAGAGCAGAGAGCCCGATGTGGGGCTCGATCCCAGGACCCCAGGATCATGACCTGAGCTGGAGGCGGAGGCTTTCACCCACTGAGCCACCCAGGTGCCCCCTATGTGACATTCTTTAGGAATCTCCCAACTATCTTAATGTTAATACCTTGCTAGAGGGAAAAGCCTTGACAATGGCAAGGCCTCAAGGCCTTCAGTATCCTGTAGGTCCTCTTTAGCATATGAAAGTTCTTTTGAAACCTCCCTTTTCCTTACGCCCCCCCCCACCCCATTGTATATAACCTGCCTCCCCTTACAACCCCGAGGCAGCCGCTCTTTCTGTCCAGGGGTCTTGTCGCTGTGTTTAATAAGCCATTTTGCACCAAAGACACCTCAAGAATTCTTTCTTGGCCGTTGGCTCCGGACTCTACCCCACTGAACCTCACCTATATCTGACACTTCATCACTATCTCCTGAGCATGGACCGACCTCCCACCTGACTAAGCCTGTCACCTCCCCCGACAGGCACCTGTTGCCACCCTGCCCCCCAGTCAGATCCCTTCAGAGAGAGACCAGCCCCCAAGATGGAGAAGATTCATACTTGAATCTCAGTTTATGCCACACCCGCCCATCGGCCTTTGCCATGGCCAGTTTCTGAGTCCCAGCTCCTCCCCCTCCTGGCACGGATGTCCCAGCACATCTCAAGAGTTGAGAATGGATGAATCGGGGTCAAGGTTGTTGTAAGGCCTTGGCAAGCTGTTTCCTGGCCAGGAACTTCCACTTGCTGGGCTAAAACACGGGGGCAGGGCAGCCTTCAGGAAGCTGTAAGGACCTATTTAGCCAGAGGCTTCCATTAAGGTTAAACAACAACCTTGTTGTAACCCTTAAACTGCCCCTTCTCCCCTCCCCCCAGGGGACTGACTTAAAAACAAGTCCCGGAAACCAGCCCCAGGTAACAAAGCCCAGGTACAAGGGTGGGTCAGGCCAGGTGGAGACTTCCCATCAGTGGGGGGTTGCATACTGTCTCCCTAGCTACCAAGGAGTATGGGCCCCGCCCTTTGGGAGCCTTTGGGCATCAATCCTAACCAAGGTGTGATAGGCTGGTTCAAATGTCTAGTAGGGTAAATTGTAATTCAACTGGTCACCTAGCATCACTGTGCAGCTTTCTCTGTGTGTTACAATCTCATTGGCCACCTGTGCATGGCCAGACCCGACCGCATGGCCTTTGCCCTTAAAAGCTAGTCTGTGAAACAGTGGAAGGCCACCCTCTCTGTAAGAGGCGCGGCCCTGGCCGGTCAGTTTGATTCTTGATGCCTGGCGCGAAATAAAGCTTTGCTTGACCTTTGCTTTATGTCCGTCTCGCTCCTTTAATCATGGACCCGTTATTGGGGGACCTAACAGAGCCAGTGTGCATGGCCAAATACCCCCGAAATGGATGCAAGACCACCGTGGTGGTCCTAGCCAAAGTCAGGATGGAGTCCTAGCCAAAGTCAGCAGGATGGAGACCCAGGACAGGCAGCTTTTAAGGGAGGGCACTCCAAAGAGCAGTCTAGAACAGAACCTCTCAGTGACACTCGAGAAACAGTGTGAACACCTTTGCAGTAGCGAATGCCAAGAGGAAGGGAGGGCGTCCAAAAGGGGAGGCTTTGGGTGCTGGGTACAAATTGGGCCAGCCTCCTAATTGCAGAGAAGGGCAGCCGGCGTTTCCCTGACCAGCCACGCGGGAGCAAACTGCAGTCTTCCCCACTGGCACTTTCTTTGGAAGTCACACTTGTGTGACTTTTATTCTGACCTCCAACAGAGACTCCATTTATTCAAGAAAGGAAAGAGGAGGTGATTTAGAATGTGGAACCATCATTCCTAGACCTCACCTGGGCGTCAACACTGGAAGTCTGCTCACAACATCAATTATTTACAGTGTAAGTTATTGTCGTTCTACAGAAACTAACTTAACAACGTCGTTTCTTTTTTAAATGGATCACCTCGGTGACACTGGCGGTTCAGCGTTCCTCTGCAAGAACTCATTTATCCATAACGATAACAAGACCCATCACTTGCTACATGCCCACTAGGTCCCGGGCAAGCATATTTTATCTTTTACTCTCATGTCAACCCCTACAGGGAAGGTATAACGGGCCCCCACCTCCAGAAAAGAAAAGTGAGGCTCAGACCAGTTAAGTAACTTACCAGAGAAGACACCACTAAGTAAGGTCCACGTTAAGCCTGTGTCCCCACGGGCTGATGCCTGTCTTTCTGCAGTGCTGAGCCTCCCAGATAGGCTCAGGCCCGACCTCAGGGGCCTTAAGTACTAGAGCCAGCGGGTCTGTTGAGAACTGCCTAGAATCAAAATTTCCATGAGAAGACACTGGGGAAGAGACATGAGAGATGCACAGTGCTTTCCTGGAAGTCCGACTCTGTCTGTTTCTCCACCAGTGCTCTACCTTTGGCTGAGCACCAGATCGGTAATTGGCATGTCCTTAGGGGCTCATTGTACAAAAAGTGCGTGTCTCTAAGCACTAGAATGAGCATCAGCAAAGAGAGATGATCCTACTGAGGGAAGTGTGCGGAGACGGGGTCACAGGGAGCAGCCAGCACCCACCTCCTGTCCCACCCTTAAACTCTGGGCTGCTGTCAGGGAGTCGATGGACAGAATCACCATGCCATGAACAAGCACCTTAATCCTTGCACCTATAGCACCCCCGGACTGAGTGAGTGATTGCTGAATGCATATAGGTAAATTTCACATGAAATGCATTTGATTATGATGTTACTTCAGTGCACACATACCAGCCCCAGGACCCCCTCCTTCCCTGCCCAGCACATGCACGCACCAGCCCCTCAAACGCTCCTGCAGGAAACAGGCCGGGAGGGCTCTGATTGGAGGAGACAAATTAATTACAGTATGGTGGTGTTGGAATAAAATGGGCAGCTTATATTTTCTATGTTCCTTCCTTTTGGGCTGTGCAACCCTCACCTGTGCCTGAGAGTTGAACGGGGCTCAAGCTGCTGTTCATAGCAGGAGATTCGCCAGGGGAGAGCAGAAGGCAGGAAAAGACCAACATTGAAGGAGAGGTTTTAAAACGCATAATGATTTCATGTCAAAACACAATTTCCTAGTGTCACTGCATTGTTCTGCGCACACGAGGGAAAAGGGAAGTGATTGAAAACTCCTGGAATGAGAACGCAGCCGTGGATTCTGGAACATTGATTGATGGTCTTGAGAGGAGAGATGGATGGATTATGATTTTCTAGGAGGGATCATTACACGCTGAGTCCATGAACAGAGCCGCCTGGCATTTGGACACCGTGGTGCAAAAGAAAACCATTTGGATGATCCTGATTCATTAGTCCATTATCCAAAACCAATCCGTGCAGGCAGAGCCAGTCTGACTGGAGCCCCTTGGGTGGGACGGGGTCCGGATTTTGTGGCAGCGAGCAGTTTGTCGGATGAATGAGAAAGAACAGTTCAGCCTGGGCCAGCTGTCTCTCGATTTGAATAGCTGCCGTGCGCCGGCAATACATCACTTTCCCTGTCTTCCTTTCACTTGGGCAAAAGTAATTAGAGAGGAGACCTGGCGTCCGGTCTTCTTGTCCCATCAGTGGGGTCTGCGAGAAGCTGAAGGAGCTGACATCCACATGGGCTGGGCCAAGGTCTGCACTAGGAGGGTGGTGACACAAAGAAGCCAGAGCTGGGGAGTCAGGGTGGGAGGGGAGGGGATCCTGAGCATAAGTCACAAAGGGAGCAAAGCTTAGAGACCAGAGACATATCAGGCTGCCCCTCTCCAAGGGTTAGCATGGGTCCCTGGGGTGGGGAAAGAAGTCACACAGAACCCGGGATGGTGGGGGTGGAGCAGGTTGGGGAGAAGGGTTGGGAGAGAAGATCAGAGGAACGACAGGCAAACTGAGGGTATGGGAGAATTGCTCCTATGTGGTGCTAGCTGTATACCTCAGGGGTGGTCTCGCCACTTATAGGAGCCAGCAAGAACTGATACCCCAGCCCAGCCTATCGGCTCCCTCAAGGCCAGGAGCTGGATCCCCAAAACCTTGAGAGCTGCACTGTCTGCCTGGCTCCCACAAGAGGTGAAACCTATGAGATGAATATCTGAGGAGACCAAGACTCCACCATGCCCATCTTCTCGAGGCTCCGATGTCACATACACCCAGTCCCCTTCGGCACCCTCCTTGGGGCAGCACCAGGAGCTGAGGTGATCCCCCACCCCCACATCCAGGTGGGGCATGTCTTCCTGCCCCTGCCCGCCTCCTAAGGCTGAGCTCTCTGCCTGGACCCCTGTGTCCTCCTGTGCCCGTGACTTCCTTGCCTGACCCACCTCGGACTCCTTCGCTCATCCTACACAGAGCTCTGTGCTCCGGCTACTTCCTTCCACATTCTTTTATCACAGTTGAGCTGCGTCCTTCCATTCATGACTGGCCAGGCTCTCTTATGAACCAACACGGCTGATCAATGCAGGACGCTGCAGAAATCTTCCCCAGAAACACATTACCATATATTTGGAGCCATGGGGGATAGATGCTTTGGCGGGAAGGAGTGAATGATGATGGAAACCTCTGGCCCTGAGTCTTCTAGGGGGAGAGAACTTCCAGTCCTCCTCAAGTTATGTCTTCTCCGTGGACAGATGGGCTGGTGGAGGAGACAACACAGGTAAGGTGGGCAAAGCAGGAATAGGGATGTCCCCCGTGGATGACCGGTCTATTTGACCAACACAAAGTGTGCTCGTCCAGGACTGGACGCCCACTGATGTGGGGACTACCGCAATAGCATGCAAGGTACACACCTGTGCTGGGGTGGTGTCTCCCTGCCGGACGAGCCCATGCCCACGCAATGCCTCTAGCCAGCCTAAGGTTGCAGCATTCAGTCAGGGGGCCGTGGGGGCATCAGAACTTCCCAAGTCCTAAAGCACCATGCGCAGGCACAGCAGTGTTATTCTGTCAAGAGGAGATGTTCACACAAAATAGTTTCATGCATCACTGGGCACTTGCCAGAGGCCCACATTGTGCAGGACACGTTGTGTTGAGCACTTGAAAGGTACCCATCTGAAATGAGATGGGCTAAAAGTGTGAAATGCACACCATGTTTGGGAGATTGAATACAAAAATGGGTGCAAAATAGCCCTTACTTTTCTTCATTTGGATTACATGCTGCAAGGAAACCCTTTTGGATGCCTAGGATTAAGTAAGATATATTATTTGAGTTAGATTCACCTGTTTCCTTTTACTTAATGTGGTCATGAAAAGAATTTTAATTACATTAATTTCACATGTGGCTTGCCCTGTATTTCTGTTGGACAGCTCTGGGCTCGTAGCTCTCTCCAAAAGAGCTCTCTGAAATGTTGGAAATGTTCCAGACCTCTACTGTCCACCCAATATGGCAGCCCTGGCCACACACGGTGCTGGAGTCCTCGAAGAACGGCTAGCGTGATTGAGGAATTTTATTTATATAATTTAATTTTATTCAGTTTAGTGAATTTCCATTTAAATAGGCGCACGTGTCTGGTGGCTACCCCCTCAGACACGTAGATCAAGAGGGTGGGGGTCTGGCTAGAGTGGGGTCTGGAGTTCCATCCCTTGGCTGATTCTTAGAATCATCTGGGGAGTTTTTAAAAAGTAAAGAAGCAAACCTCACTCTCAGAGCTCCTCTGTCATCAGTCTGGGTGCAGTTCGGGCATGGGTACATTGTAAACGCCCATAATGGCATTTTAATGAATAGCTAGAAGAACCACTAAGTTATAAAAAGAAGGGAGAAGAAAAGGGAAGGGGTCGGTATCTGTTGCGAGCCTGCATGTGCCAGGACCCACTTGCCAGTGTGTCTTGCAGCGTCCAACCCTCTGGGGTCGGTATTATTGTTATCATCATCATCCCCATTTTACAGATGAGAAAACTGAGATCTGCCCAAAGGGTAAGATCAGAACCAGGGTGTGCAGAGGGCCTGGATGCAAAAGCTACCACCCACCTCGGTAATCAGACAGCTGAGTAGCAGAGAATGAAGAGATGGGGACAGGGAACCTGGGCAGCTTTGGGCAAAACAGGCTCCCACTTCCTGGGGCAGACCCAAGCCCGGATCCGCCTCCCCACCCCCCCACCCCCCCATGCAGCTGGGCTAGGCTGGCCTGGCAGGCTCGATGCTTCCCCAAGGAAGCCCAAGGGGAACGGGGGCAGAGGCAGCTCTGACAACAAAGACGTCCAAGTGAATCTGAAACAAAACACTTCAGACGGCCAGAAGCGGCCAGGAGAGCTGACAGCCGGCGGCTGCCCCTCCTGGGCCTCTGCAGGGAGCTGTTGCCATGCAGCCTCCGCAGCCTCCATGATGCCTGGCTTTGTCATTTAGGACATCAAAGGGTTCCTTTGAGCTAAACACTGGAGGGTCTTTGGAGGATTGGAAGAGCTGAAGGAACCCACATGCCAGGAAAAGGGATGACGGTGACTGGCAAAGGCATAACCCAAGGTACTTCCCACAGGGGACCAAAGGGGGACACCCTCGAAAGACTGCACGCACCCATGGAGGAATAGCCCCCCCTCACATACATGTGTAGATGGTGGGTGCCGCTGGGCACTGTCTGGGGGCGGGGCAAGGAGTGTCCGTGGTTGGGTGCTGAGCTCTTGGGATGGGGGATAAGATGTCATCTCTCCACCTTGGCTCACTCCTCAAACAGAAATCCTTGTCTCCAAAAGTTAGATATTGGGGTTCGTTGGCTCCCCAAACTCCCTCCACCTTAATTAGTGAGGATAGAGGGAAAATGTAGGAGGGCTCTGGGACCAAGACTCCCTGAACGGAGCACACAGATTAACGCCTGCCGAGCTCTCTTCCATGGGAAGTTCTTGGGGTGGGGAAAAGAGAAAGACAGAAATCCTTTCCCAGGAGGCAGGCTCGCTAAGCACCTGTGCAGGGCGCCAGCCCTGACCCCACCCGTGATGGAGCTCTGGGGGACATTATGAGCCAGGAGCCACAGGGCCTGTCCTCAGGGTGCCCAGTTTAGCAGAGAGACAGATTAAGAGACAGACAAGTAGATAAATGACAGGTGATGCCAGATGGGAGGGTCAGAGAGGCACTTCAGAGGGGAGACCCATCCAGTCTGGGGATGTGAGCCGGAACTCTCTAAGATGATCAGGAGCCAGGAAGAGGGGATCCCTAAGCAAAGGCACAGAGGAAGGATGGGGAGGACTGTTTTTCCAGCCAGGTTATTCTGATTTCTATCAGAAGGAAGTCAGATAAAAATTAGCCCCAAAGATGTAAACAAGGCCCTTCAAAAGGCCACCTCCCTTCTCTCCAAGCAGTGGTCCTAAGCTCCAACCCATACTCATGTGGGTAGCATCAGAACAGGGCTTCTGAGGAGGACAGATGTATGAGTGAACCTGTGGGGTCCCATTTCACAGACAAGCCCACTGAGGTTAGAGGACACAGAAGAATTTCTCGTTCTAAGGGACCAGAATTCAACTTGAGACCAGGGCTTGACAGGAAGCTGTGGGAAATATAGAGAGGCAGCCAGTGGCCTGCTCCTGGGGCACCTTGAGGTGAGCCCCAGCATGGCTCCCCTAGATGCTGGAGGTAGGGGAGCCTTGGGGCAAAGATCTATGTCTAAGACATGAGGAAATGTAGCCAGAGGCCAGACAGAGCTGTAGAGAGGTGTGAACAGAGACGCAGGGGACCGCTCTTGGCTGAACTTCTCTGGCTAGCCTCTGAGCACCTGCAGAAAGTGGGGCATATGCCTTACACCCCACATCTCACCTGCTCCCAGCCCCAGCAGAACCAGTGGAGGTGGGAGATTATCAGGAGGGGGCAGGGAGGAGGTGGCCGCTCAGTTAGGTGGTGATGCAGAGGCCTGGGTGAGTGGCAGCCTGCAGAGGGTGCTGGGGAAGGGGGATGAGGCTGCTTTTCACATCAACATTTGTCTGGACAGTCGAGGGACAGTGCTGTCTCTGCCCACTGGGCTGTGGGCTGTGCCTCCCAGCCGGAGGGAGGACAAACACGGGCAGATTTTCCCACCCGGCTCCAGCTCTGCCAGCCCCCTAAGTGGGACATGGGCTGGGCTCTTGCCCTCACTTGCCCTAATTTTTACAAGGATGGACTGCATCTCTGCCCTTCCCCCTTCTGGAAAGGAATATTCTGGGGTGCCTGCCCACACCAGAGGCTTCACAAATGTTCAGACATCCCGTTCAGACTTCACCCAGAGCCTTTGGGGCAGGCGTAGGCTTCCCTACATTTCACGAAATCTTGGCTCAGAGAGGGCCAGAGACTTGCCCAAAATCACACAGCTAGACAATAGCAGAGCCAGGAGCCCAAGTCTGTCTTCATTGGTAGTTAATGTCCTCACTTCCAAGAAATCCCTCCAGCAAGGCCAGAAAATGGGGCGGGAAGAGGCTGGACCCACGGTCCTTAAAGTGTGGTCCCCAGAAGTCCTATATCAAAACTCTGGGGCTGGGACCCACGAATCAGTGCTTTTAGCAAGTCCCCAGTGATTCTGCTGCTCACAGAAGTTGGTGTGTTGGGTTGAAGCCCCTCGCCTTTGAGGAAGAGACTAGAACATACAAGACATAGGGAAGACCAGGTTAGAGCTCTTTGGCTCCTGTGGGAAGCAGGGAGGAAAGGAGAGGTGTCCCCACATCCCTTCAACTAGTCCAAGATTCTGCATCTCAAACTGATAACCTAGGATAACTTTCCCACAGTCACCGTGGGACCAGACCGCAGGCCTGTTCTTGGGTGCTTATCCAACACCCCCCCTTATGGGAGCAAATTGGGGTGGCAGCTGGAAGGTGTCAGAGGCACCCTCCACGCCTGGGCATCCTGGGCATGAACTCTGACCCTGCCTCCTCCCCAACCCTCGCTCCCAGACCTGACCTGGACTGGGAGTCCAACACTCCCAGTCCCACTCCACCCTGACCAGGTGGCCCAGGATGCAGGGCCTCGCTCGCCCCCTGGTGGCCGTGGCGGGTACGAGCAGCCACAGGAACCTCCCCAGGGATCCCCCGCAATTTGCTGTGACCTTTGGCAGAAAACCAATCTCCCTCAGACACTCTGTGGGTGGCTCGGCCCCCCTGACAAGGGCAACGTATGACAGGGCAAAAAGGACAGGAGGTGGGGCTCAGGTCATCGGCCCTCAGGGCCACGAGGCAGCTGACAGGCCAAAGGCCCAGACAAAGCCCAGAAACATCCAGACGGTGTCGGGGAATGAATCAGATTGTGTCAAGCGAGAGAATGAGAAGGCTCATTTCAAAGTAGGTGCTTGCTTATCTTCTAGGAGAAAGTAATTTTCTTCTCGGGCAGGGAATTGGGGAAGGTCCCCATGATCTTGAACTACATGTTTCATTCTACAGTTGCAGACTGTCTTGGACTGGGATTCGGGGGCTGTGGCTCCCCCACCCGGCTGAATGCCTTTGATGAAGTCAGATGAGGAGATGGTGGTTAGAGCAGAAGAAAACTTCCCTGGGGTTACATGGTGGCTGAGCAGGAATGGAGGCCGGTATAATGAAAGGGCGTCTGAATGAGCTCCTGAGAGCATCTAATACTTTGTTACGCCAAGAATCAGGGAGCACTAGTCTGGCCCTTCAGGGAGCTCCCCAGCTGTTGTAGAGGGATGTGTGTGCTCAGTCCCCTCTCCAGGGAAGAGTTCTTGTCCCTGGCTGCATGTCAGAGTCACTGGGAAAGAACTTAAGAGTATGGATGCCCAGACTCTGCTCTGGACCCATTAAATCAGAACCTCTGGGGGTAGGACCCCAGCGTCTGTAAGAGATTCTAATATGCAGCCGGGGATGAAAGTAGCTGATTCAGAAGCAAAGAATCAGGGTCAGAGTGCCCTTTAAAAATGACCGCACATCCACAGAGGCATGTGCTTTTCGAGGAGGGAAACTGAGGCTCAGAGATTTGCTCGCGATACACAGCCAGTCAGTGACGTGTGAACGTAGGCCCTTAATTCTGGGCTGTGTCACTCATTTAAAAAATACTATTGTGCTTCACCTATGTACCCGATCTTTCCACTTGCCAGCTGGTTTAATGACCTGCCGAAGCCCCATCTCTCCCTCCCAAGTACATGCACAGCCGACTCCTAAAATCTCACTCCCTCCAACAGCTTCCACAGTGCCCTCCTGTCTCCCAAAACCAAAGTGTTTTCATACACATCCTAAACCCTTACTCGGATATGAGAGAGGAGAGTCCCAAATTCTTTCCCAGGAGAAGGGGAAGGAGGAAGAGATTACCTTTGGGGGAGAGTAGGGGAGAAAAAGGAAAAAACAGGGAGGATCCTGAGACAAGCTCTTCTCAGGACCAGAACCCAGCTTTGTTGCCCTGGGAGACACCCCTTGGGCAAGGGGCTGTGTAAGGGACGCAGCCTGCGGATCCTCCCTGCACGAGATTCCCCCTTCCTCCTGCCTCCGCCAGGGTTGAAGGCTGGCACAGACCCTTGGGTCACAACAAGGGTTCTGCTCCTGTCCCCATCCTTGTCAGTCTCACACCACGCCGCCCCCACTGCCCGCTGCCACCCATCATCAGCCTGCTGCGTCAGCATTCCTGGGCCGCACCCCAGCTCCGCTGTGGCCAGAATCTCCAATGCCCCATGTCCCCCCAGGAAGGTGCCCAGAGCCGGCTCCAGGTTACAGATGCAACTTGCTTCCCAGAAATGTTCCCTGCTCTAATCACTTTTTTAAACTCCACAAACACAATCTCTGCACCGTGATCAATTATTCAGCAGAAAATGATGCATCGTGTTAGCAACTAGATGGCATTTAATACGCCCCCAGCATTCTAATGATGCGCCATCTCCATAGGCCTCGTGCAAAGTCTCCCGGCCCGTGTTTCTGAAGACTTCCCAGAGTGGAGAGGAGCCAAGATCTCTCCGCTCTGGGTGGCCGTCGGACTCAGGCGGCCCCCCGGAATGTAATCAGCCCAGCCGCTGCCACGCTATGTCCTTGCAACTTATTTGTTTTCTTTCTGCCTCGCAAATTACTCCTTCTGCAAGGCTGTTTGTTCAGTGTCAGGAGGTTATTAAACAAACTTAAGGCTTGGAGTCAAATCAGCAGGAGTGGAACCAGGGAGGGGTGATTCAATATTCAAAAGGCCACTCCTTCTGCCATGCTGCTCCAGAGCTAGGCGACCTGCTGCTCAAACGCCCCCCCCCCCCCAACCTGGCTGGCCCCCGAGGACACAAACCGGTGTGATGAGAAAGTTCTGGGCTGGCTCCTATGCTAACACCTGAGCCCTGGGCTGCTGCCCGAACAAGGCATCCGGGTGGGCAAGGAGAGACACCAGGATTTCGTGCCCAGGGTCCTTGGCTCCAGCTGTCCTAAGCGCCTGGTCTCTTGTCCGCACCTGAGCTCGCTGGCTGAGAAGGGCCAAGTGCAGGGCTCTCTGGCAAGCATCAGTCAGGATCCTTGTGTCCCTGGGACTCCGACTTCAGAAGGAACTCCTGCTACTTCCATTCAGTCCAGTTTTGTTACCATTTCCTGAGCATTTGCTGTGCACCATATACTCCACTCATAAGTCACAGTGATGACGACCCTATGTTGAATACCTACTGTGGCGGGGGTGGGGGTGGGGTGGGGACCAGCCAAGGGCTGGAGCAGATCAGCTCTTACTGATCTTACTTACAGATCAGCTCTTACAGCCCCTTACTCCCACAGGGTGCTTAGACTCTGCTTCAGTTAACAACAAAGTTCTCAGGGTCTCAACTACACAGCCCAATGACAGAGACATCCCAGTGTTTTATTTAAAAATCTGCCTGGGTGGCTCAATCGTTAAGCGTCTGCCTTTGGCTCAGGTTGTGATCCCAGAGTTCCAGGATCCAGTCCCACATCAGGCTCCCTGTTCGGCAGGAAGCCTGCTTCCTCCTCCCTCCCTCCCTCCCTCCTTCCCTCCCTCCCTCCCTCCCCCTGCTTGTGTTCCCTCCCTTGCTGCCTCTCTCTGTGTCAAATAAACAAATAAAAATCTTTTTAAAAATAAAAAATAAATAAAAATGTACATCTTATCCACATCATTCGCCATTCAGGAAACGTAGATTAAAGCCATTGTGTGTGGGAGGCCACTATCCAACTACCAGAACAAGCAAGATAAAAATACCAACAGTACCAAGTGCTGGCAAGGAGCTGGAGCCACAGGAACTCTCACACCTGGCTGGGACGAATGCTACATCCGCTCCGGAGAATACTTCAGCAGTTTCTTCCAAAGTTAGGCACACATTTACCATGAGCCTCAGCAATAATGTCACTCCTGGGAATTTATTCCAGGGAAGTAAAAACACGCGTCCACACCAAGATCTGTACGGGATTGCTGGTACTCACCAACGACTGGAAACAACCCGTGGTCGTCAACCCATCAACTGATGAGTGGATAAATAGAAGGTGACCCATCTATAGAGTGGATCCGTACTGCTCAAAGCTGAAACTGATGCAAGAGCTAGATGGATCTCAGAGGCGTGATGCGTCATGAAAGAAACCGGTACGCCGAAAGAGGGCAAGCAGTAGGAGTCCGTTTATGAGACCGAGCCTGCCGATGGAGAAACAGATCAGTGGAGGCAGAGGTTTGCGGGGAGGGTAGAGCACGATGAGGAGTGGAAAGTGCAGGGGATTTTAGGGGCGATGGAGCTGTTCTGTATCCTGATTGTGATGGCGGTGACACCCAGCGATGTGTGCGCTAACACCCACAGACCGTCCACCTGAAAGTCAATTTCACTGAATGATCACTTTTCAAGATATAGTTAATTTTAAAAAGAGCAGTATGTCTGACACAAGAAAGACTGCATTAAGTCAAAAAGAAAGTAAGTCTGAGGAAACGACCCATTTATGTTTTTAGAAAACTTCTGTGTGGTTTAAGTTTGCATATGTCCTGTAGCTCATTTGTAATATAGAGAGAAAAGGTCAGGAAAAATTAAAGCCTTGTTTATTGACTGTGGTTACCTCTTGGGGCTAGGAATGGCCAGGAGTAAAGAAGGACTTTCATCTTTTATTCTACATACATTTGTATTTGAGTTTTTTGATACTGGCCAGGCATTATTTTCAATAAACAAACAAGGAAGGAAGGAAAAACACAAGTCAGCACTTGTTAATTGTTTAATGTTTTGAAAAAGGATGTCTTAGAACTCAAGATCTATTGTATTTGTCAGTACAAAGATAGCTGCTGAGAAGGGGCACTGTGGGTGGGTAATGATAAGAATAATGGCCCCAGAGTGGGCTTGTTTCCCAAGAGGCTCCCATTGTCCCATTTCACAGACAAAGAGCAAATCAACTCTACCAGCAAGCTGTGCCCTGTCTCTGTGGGAGATTAAAGGGATTAAAGGGGCTCATGCACAGCTCCCTCCTGAACGGACCTGAGACTACTGGTCCTACTGGGAGGACAAGATGAGGGAAGGAAACCCATTAACAGAAGACAGAGAAGCCCAAGAATGGCAGGTGCACTCCAGTCACCTGGTTACCATTTACTGAGAGTCCTCCCTGAGACAGGTGTGTGTTTCTTGTGGCACTTCGTGTACCCCTCTAATGATCCCACAAGGTAACTGGTATTCTGTTTCTTTTAAAGATATATTTATTTGAGAAGTCCCCGGGTGGCTCAGTTGTTAAGCATCTGCCTTTAGCTTAGGTCATGATCCTGGGGTCCTGGGATCAAGCCCTGTATCGGGCTCCCTGATCTCCCTCTCTATCTGCCTGCTGCTCTCCCTGCTTGTGCTCTTTCTCTCTGTCAAGTGAATAAATAAAATCTTTAAAAAAAAAGAAAAATTTATTTATTTGAGAGAGGGAGAGAGCACACAGAGGCAAGGGAGAGGAAGAAGCAGGCTCCCTCCACAGCAGGGATGCTGGGCTCCAACCCAGGACCCTGGGATCATGACCTGAACCAAAGGCAGAGGCTTAACTGACTGAGCCACCCAGGTGTCCCGACTCCTATTCTGTTTTATACATGAAGAAATGGGGGCTCAGTAGGGTTTAGTGTCCTGCCCGCACAGGATACTATCATCCTGGTCACAGAGCCATCAGGAAGAGAGACCTGGATTCCAACCAGAGCCCATTCTCTTTACAAAGATCATTCTGTGACCCTTAACTAGTAGCTGGTCAGCACACACAGCCTAGAAGACCAGGACCACCCCCTCCCTCGGTAGATGGAACACAGCTTTCAATGGGATGATTAAAGGAACAAGAACAAAGTCCCAAATCCTCCCCAAAGACCAGCAAATAATTGGTCAAGAGCATGTGTGGAAAGTAAAGATACATACTTCAAAAAATATAATTTAAGAAGAAGCACACTGCAAAGCTCCGTACAGCATAATCATATTAAATATTAGTTATCCAGGGAAAGCCACCTAAGAGACATTCACTTCTTTGTAGGTGAGGGGATTGGGCTCAAAGAGGGCACTTGGTTAGTCCTAACCACACAGCAAGAGAGCTGCTGACCCGGCACTGCAGCCAGGCCTCTGGAGGGCCTGGGGAATCCTTGCCCACCACTAGACTACCTGAGAGTAATCAGGGGTCTCCCTTCTCCCTGACCCAGATCTCCCCTCATTAACCCAAGTTGGGAGTCCCCACTTGCAAAATAACATCATCTCATTCCTTGACATTTTGTTTAATCACCCTTGTGGTATAGAGTGGGGGCCCAGCCCAGGCTTCTGATCTCAAAGATGGCTTCCGGAAAAGCTGATGTGTTGAATTAATGTAAAGTTTTTCAGATAATCTCTTCGAAAAAAAAAAAAAATTATCCTGGTGCTATGCTATTCATATACTGGCATGGAACCCAGAACCATTGGATAGGATTCTGTTCACCTTGACCTCCTCACAGCCCCTCCCTCAGCCAGATGAGATGCCCATCTTTGGGACAGGGATGGAACCCTGTGGTCCCAACTGGGTGTCTATGGGCTACTAGAAACAAGTCCCTGTGACCCCTCTGTCCACAGAAAGGCAGAGAGTGGGAAGAGAGCCTACTTGGTGTGGGTGTTTGTGGATTGGTTGGATGGAAGGTCCCAGGCTACCTCTGATCTCCAGCTGAAGCCAGAATGAATAGTATCCTGGGTCTCACTTTGGGTCTGGCCCTCTCCCTCCAGATCCAGTCACAATCCTTGATTCTATACCCTGGAATCAGGCGAGAGTATGAGAGAGTATAAGGAAATAGGGAGGATCCCCACATGAGTCCTAGCTGGAAAGGGTGGCTGTCCCCCTTAGAACCTCTGAGACATAACCATGGACAAATGCTTCCAAGCCTTTTGAGCCTGTTTTGGTTTTGACCTTTGGCTTCCTCCTTAATTGGAAGCCAGCTCCATTTCTTCGGTTCTGTGATGTTCC
>PISX010001645.1:60911-186876 GCA_004024625.1 Mellivora capensis | reverse complement strand
CTTGCAGCCCTGGAATAAATCCCACTTGGTCGTGGTGAATAATCCTTTTAATGTACTGTTGGATCCTATTGGCTAGTATTTTGGTGAGAATTTTCGCATCTGTGTTCATCAAGGATATTGGTCTGTAATTCTCTTTTTTGATGGGATCCTTGTCTGGTTTTGGGATCAAGGTGATGCTGGCCTCATAAAATGAGTTTGGGAGTTTTCCTTCCATTTCTATTTTTTGGAACAGTTTCAGGAGAATAGGAATTAATTCTTCTTTAAATGTTTGGTAGAATTCCCCTGGGAAGCCGTCTGGCCCTGGGCTTTTGTTTGTCTGGAGATTTTTGATGACTGTTTCAATCTCCTTACTGGTTATGGGTCTGTTCAGGTTTTCTATTTCTTCCTGGGTCAGTTGTGGTAGTTTATATGTCTCTAGGAATGCATCCACTTCTTCCAGATTGTCAAATTTGTTGGCGTAGAGTTGCTCATAGTATGTTCTTATAATTGTTTGTATTTCTTTGGAGTTGGTTGTGATTTCTCCTCTTTCATTTATGATTTTATTTATTTGGGTCCTTTCTCTTTTCTTTTTGATAAGTCTGGCCAGGGATTTATCAATCTTATTAAATCTTTCAAGGAACCAGCTCCTAGTTTCATTGATTTGTTCTACTGTTTTTTTTGGTTTCTATTTCATTGATTTCTGGTCTGATCTTTATGATTTCTCTTCTCCTGCTGGGTTTAGGCTTTCTTTCTTGTTCTTTCTCCAGCTCCTTTAGGTGTAGGATTAGGTTGTGTATTTGAGATCTTTCTTGTTTCTTGAGAAAGGCTTGTACCGCTATATATTTTCCTCTCAGGACTGCCTTTGCTGTGTCCCACAGATTTTGTTTCCATTATCATTTGTTTCCATGAATTTTTTCAATTCTTCTCTAATTTCCTGGTTGACCCATTCATTCTTTAGAAAATGCTGTTTAGTCTTCATGCATTTGGGTTCTTTCCAAATTTCTTCTTGTGATTGAGTTCTAGCTTCAGAGCATTGTGGTCTGAAAATATGCAGGGAATGATCCAAATCTTTTGATAATGGTTGAGACCTGATTTATGACCCAGGATGTGATCTATTCTGGAGAATGTTCCATGTGCACTAGAGAAGAATGTGTATTCTGTTGCTTTGAGATGAAATGTTCTGAATATATCTGTGATGTCCATCTGGTCCAGTGTGTCATTTAAGGCCTTTATTTCCTTGTTGATCTTTTGCTTGGATAATCTGTCCATTTCAGTAAGGGGAGTGTTAAAGTCCCCTATTCTTATTGTATTATTGTTGATGTATTTCTTTTGTTTTGTTATTAATTGGTTTATATAGTTTGCTGCTCCCACGTTAGGGGCATAGATATTTAAAATTGTTAGATCTTCTTGTCAGACAGGCCCTTTGAGTATGATATAGTGTCCTTCCTCATCTCTTATTATAGTCTTTGTCTTAAAATCTAATTGATCTGATATAAGGATTGCCACCCCAGCTTTCTTCTGATGTCCATTAGCATGGTAAATTGTTTTCCACCCCCTCACTTTAAATCTGGAGGTGTCTTTGGGTCTAAAATTCATCTCTTGTAGGCAACATATTGATGGTTTTTTTGTTTGTTTTTTTTTTATCCATTCTGATACCCTGTGTCTTTTGATTGGGGCATTTATCCCATTAACACTCAGGGCAACTATTGAGAGATATGAATTTAGTGCCATTGTATTGCCTGTAAGGTGACTGTTACTGTATATTGTCTCTGTTCCTTTCTGACCTACTACTTTTAGGATCTCTCTTTGCTTAGAGGACCCCTTTCAATATTTCCTGTAGAGCTGGTTTGGTGTTTGCAAATTCTTTCAGTTTTTGTTTGTCCTGGAAGCTTTTGATCTCTCCTTCTATTTTCAATGATAGCCTAGCTGGATAGAGTATTCTTGGCTGCATGTTTTCCTTGTTCAGTGCTCTGAATATATCATGCCAGTTCTTTCTGGCCTGCCAGGTCTCTGTGGATAAGTCTGCTGCCAATCTAATATTTTTACCATTGTATGTTACAGACGCCTTGTCCCGGGCTGCTTTCAGGAGTTTCTCTTTGTTGCTAAGACTTGTAAATTTTACTATTCGGTGACGGGGTGTGGACCTATTCTTGTTGATTTTGAGGGGGGTTCTCTGCACCTCCTGGATTTTGATGCTTGTTCCTTTTGCCATATTAGGGAAATTCTCTACAATAATTCTCTCCAATATACCTTCTGCTCCCCTCTTTCTTTCTTCTTCTGGAATCCCAATTATTCTAATGTTGCTTTGTCCACGGTGTCACTTATCTCTCTAATTCTCCCCTCGTGGTCCAGTAGCTATTTGTCCCTCTTTTGCTCAGCTTCTTTATTCTCTGTCATTTGGTCTTCTATATCACTAATTCTTTCTTCTGCTTCATTTATCCTAGCAGTAAGAGCCTCCATTTTTTATTGCACCTCATTAATAGCATTTTATTTCAACTTGGTTAGATTTTAGTTCTTTTATTTCTTCAGAAAGGGCTTTTATACCTCCAGAGAGGGTTTCTCTAATATCTTCCATGACTTTTTCAAGCCCAGCTAGAACCTTGAGAATCGTCATTCTGACCTCTAGATCTGACATATTACCAATGTCTGTATTGATTAGGTCCCTAGCCTGCAGTACTGCCTATTGTTCCTCTTTTTTGTGGTGAGTTTTTCTGCCTTGTCATTTTTTCCAGATAAGAGTATATGAAGGAGCAAATAAAATACTAAAAGGGTGGCAAAGACCCCAGGAAAATGGACTTTAAGCAAATCAGAAGAGACCCCAAATCATGGGGGGGAGAAAGGGGATTAAAAGAAGTTCAGAAAAAAAAATTAAAAAAAGAAAACAAATAAATAAAAAATATAAAGAAGAAAAAAATATATATATATATATTAGACTGGTGACTAGAACAGGGTCACCCACTTAATTTTGGGGTATTTTGGTCTCTTAGAAGAAACTACCTCCCCAAATTTTAAAGAATGAAAAACGTATATAAGGGTAAACACAATGAAGGGATGGACTATGCCTATAAAGATGTAAAAAATTTTTTTTTTTTAATTTCTAAAAAAAGGAGTTGATAAAGTAAGTTGGTTGGGAAAATAAAGCAAAAGGAAGTGGAGAGAATTTGCTCAGGCTGGAGACTAGAACAAGCCCGGAGCTAGATTTAGGGTATATTTTGATCTACTAGAGGAAATTGTACCCCACATTTTTTAGAAGAAAAAACCACTATGTGTATACAAAAAGTAAAGTTAAATACTATGAAGGATAAAATATGACTATAATAATGAAGGTTCAAAAGATTTTGGAAAGGTATTGTTAAGATAAACTAGCTTATAAATGTTAAAAAAGAAAAGGGTAAAAGTTAAAAAAATTTTAGCAGAAGAAAAAAAAATTAAAGAAAAAATTAAATCAACTGCAAGACTAAAGAATCATGGGGAGAAAGCCATGAATTCCGTGCTTTGCTTTCTCCTCCTCTGGAATTCTGCTGCTCTCCTTGGTAAGTGAACTTGGTCTTGGCTGGATTTCTTGTTGATCTCCTGGGGGAGGGGCCTGTTGTAGTGATTCTCAAGTGTCTTTGCTTGAGGTGGAATTGCACCGCCCTTACCAGGGGCCAGGCTAAGTAATCCGCTCGGTTTCGCTTTAGGGAGCTTTGGTTCCCTGAGCGCTTTCTGTAGAGTTCTGGAGGACAGGAATGAAGATGGCGGCCTCCCAATCTCCAGCCTGGAGAAGCCGAGAGTTCAGGGCCCCACTCCTCAGTGCGCCCTCAGAGAAAAGCCCCAATCACTCCCATCTCCTTGGCCTCCGGCCGCGCTCCGAGCTCACCCAGCCTGCGACAGGTTCAAGGTAACCCCGAGCTGAGAGCTCACTCCTCGGCTCTGTCTCTGTAGCTGGCTTTTGCTCTAATACCTGCGAGCTCTGCGACACTCAGACACCCCCGATCCTTCTGTGACCCTGCGGGATCTGGGGCCACACTGACCCCGCGTGGGCTTCACCCTGGTTTAGCCTCTGGAGTGATGTCCCTCCGTGGAGCAGACTTTTAAAAGTCCCGATTTAGTGCTCCACTGCTCTGCAGCTTTCCAGGAGCCAGCCCTTCCCCCCGCGGTCTATCTTCCTGTTGATTTGGATTCACTTCTCCGCTGGTCCTACCTTTCAGAAAGTGGTCAATTTTCTGTTTCTAGAATTGCTGTTCTTCTCTTCGATCTCCCGTTGGATTTGTAGGTGTTCGCAATGGTTTGATAAGCTATCTAGCTGATCTCTTGCTACCTGATGTAGTCTCAGCCTGCTACTTCTCCGCCATCTTGACTCCTCCTCCCCGATTTTTAATTTTTTAAATTCAATTTAGTTAATAAATAGTGCAATATCAGTTTAAAGGTTAGAATTTAGTGATTAATCAGTTACATGAAACACCCAGTGCTCATTACATCAAGTGCTCTCCTTAATGCCCATCACCCAATTACCCTATCCCCTCATCTACTGCCCCACTCTAGCAACCCTCAGTTTGTTTCTTATAGTTAAGAGATCTTATGGTTTACCTCCCTCTCTGTTTTTATCTTATTTTCCCTTCCCTTCCCCTATGTTCATTTTTTTTTTTTCTTAAATTCCACATGTGATGAAATCATATGGTATTTGTCTTTCTCTGACTGATTGCCTTTACTTAGCATAATACCCTCTGGTTCTATCCACATTATTGCAAATGGCAAGATTTCATTCTTTTTCTTATTGAGTAATATTCCATTGTATACATATATACCACTCCTCCTTATCCATTCATCTATGAATGAACACAAGGGTTTCTGGAGTAGCTATGCTTATATGGGACAAACTAGATTTTATTTTTATTTTATTTTTTAAACATTTTATTCATTTGAGAAAGAGAGGGAGAGGAACAGCATGAGCAGAAGGGATGGGTAGAGGGAGAGAGAGAGAGAAGCAGAATCCCTGCTGAGTAGGGAGGCCCAATGCTGGGCTCAATCCCAGGATCCTGGGATCATGACCTGAGGCCAAGGCAGACACTTAACTGATGGAGCCACCCAAGTACCTCGAGAGAAACTAGATTTTAAAGCAAAGACAGAAATAAGAGATAAAGAAGGACACTATATCATAATAAAGGAGTCTATTCAACAAGAAGATTGAACAATTGTAAATATTTATGCCCCTAAATTGGGAGAGATAAATATATAAATCAATTAATAACAAACTTAAAAAACTCATTGATAATAATACAATAATAGTAGGGAAATTTAATACCCCACCATTCACAGCAATGGACAGATGATCTAAGCAGAAGATCAACAGGGAAACTAGGGCTTTGAATGACACACTGGACCAAATGGACTTAAAGATATATTCAAAGCATTTCATCCTAAAGCAATAGAATATACATTCTTTTCAAGTGCACATGGAACATTCTTCAGAACAGATCACATACTGGGTCACAAGTCAGGTCTCAGCTGGTATAAGAAGATTGAGATCATACCATGCATATTTTCACACCGCAGTGTGAGGGAAACTAACCACAAGAAAAGAAATAGGCAGGACCATAAATACATGGAGATTAAAGATCATCCTACTAAATAATGAACAGGTCAACCAGGAAATTAAAGAAGAATTAAGAAAAATGCATGGAAGCAAATGAAAATGAAAACAAGCAGTTCAAACCTCTGGGATGCAACAAAGCCAATCCTAACAGGGAAATACATAGCAATATAGGTCTTCCTCAAGAAGCAAGAAAAGTCTCAAATATACAACCTAAACTTACACCTAAAGAAGCTGGAAAAAGAACAGCAAATAAAGTCTAAATCCAGCAAGAGAAGAGAAATATGATGCTATGGTTTTTAAGTACTACTTAAGCTGCAACAGATAAAGGTTGATATGTATTCATTTTAATTTAATTTAGAATATTTCCTAATTCCGTTTTTCTTTTCTTCTTTGGCACAGAGTTTATTAAGAAGTGTGTTTTTAAAATTCTGAATATTTGAGTATTTTTCAATTATTTTCAATTGATTTCTGGTTTCCTCCCCATTACAATCTAAGGATATATGTTATGCAATTTCATTCTAGAAATTTTGTGACACAGAAGTGGGCTATCTTGTGAATAGTGTGTGCACTTCAAAAAAAAATTATTCTGTTGGGTTTCTCCCTTTGCTTTGTGAAGGTCAATTAGGTCAAGTTAGTTGTTCAGGTCTTATATTTGCTTACTGATTTTCACTTTACTTATTTTATCAATTACTAAAACATCTCCAACTATAATTGTAGAGTTTAAGGTAGTCATTTTTAAAATTCCACATATAGCATCACTGATTCTTAACATCTATTAAATCAAATTTTCTTTTATTTATTTAAAGAAATATAATTCACCAAAATGTGTCTGCTGATGCTTAAATTCAATGTAATTTGGATCTGAGTCAAAATAAGAAGCACCAGATACTTTTCATTAAGCAGCACATGGTAAGAAAACTATTTATGCATTCATGCATAATTAAATCAAAGACATATTTTTGTATTTGGGGATCTATCTCTATTCAACAATCTTTCTAGATATTACTATCCAAAAGGCAACAGACTAGATTCCTTTCTTTTTTTTTTTTTTTCAAGATTTATTTGAGAGGGAGTCCATGCTAGCAGGAGAGAATCTCAGGAAGACTGCCCTCTCAGTATGCCCACTGAGTGCCAAGCCCCATGCCAGGCTTATCTCATGACACTGAGATCATAACCTGAGCTGAAATCGAGAGCCAGGGAGTTCACTGCTTGAGCTAATGAGGTGACCCAAAATTTCTTCTGACATTAAGATCCTAGGTGATGGTTTTTAGAAAATTCCCATTTTAAGGCTCAGTTGCATCAGTTGTAGGAGAGACAGGGGAAAACTAAATGAGATTTGAAGAATCTTTACTTTCTGTGACATTGTTCTCATCAAAAAATCAGCATATTTATCTTATTTACATTTGTTTGACTTAATATGTTTTTAGGAGCCTATCAATTTTCTCCTATGAGGTAACTTACTAAATTGAGCCTCACTCTGTCAGTTGTAAAATAATATAGTAACCACAACCCTGCCTATATCCTGGGAAATTGTAATAAATAAGAAGATGACTAGGTAAAAAGTTGTACACAACCAAATCGATATTATCCTAATGATTATTATTAAGCAAAAACACTCACATGCTAGCGAAAGTTGCTACTTCTGAACCACACGCACACATACGCACACCACTTCTGCCCCAGAAGCTTAATTATATCTGTACTAAAACTTGTACCTCTTTGAATGATCTTATATTGTTTCTAACTCACATTTCATGATCTTTTCTTCCCTAGGCAGCTAATTAAATCAGCGGCTGAACTCTTCAATTCATACTAAGGCAATCAGGAATTTCTATTTCTTTTCAACTGGTTCCCTCAAATAATTGCACAGTTCCTTTTTCTAGAATCTTGAAGGAGCAAGACAGAATGGATTTTAATGGGTTACTTTCTTTCAGAGCCACAAGCAAGACTGACTTTTGAAGACTTTGGCCGAGTGGTATCTATTTGAATGGAAGACGGTTTGACTGGTTGAAAATAAGCTAGTATATGTCCTAACATGGCTTTTGATTAATTCACACCAGTGATTCTGAATTTGTGCCATCTACTTTAAAAAGAAACCCAACTTGTAAAGCATTCTTATTTTTCATGCAGAGAGGATTAGTGGAGAGAAAATTAAGTTCCCTCATCTAAGTAAGTACCTCAGGGAACTATTCACCTATCAATGTATGGGAAAGTTTCTGCCTGTAACTTATCCAATTTCATTAGCATTAATGGGAGTTTTGTGTGAAATCCTATGTGAATCATTGCTTTAGGAGATCTGTAAGAGTTGTTTGATTACTTTTATTCTGTAATGGCTCTATTCTCCAGCTCAAACTTTCAACTCGTTAGCCTTGCAATAGATGCTAAATTTTGAAAGGAATCAAACTTGGACTTCTGCAAGTAATTAAATCAGAGGAGCATCACATAGAGTCATTCACCACTGTGACTAGCAGAGGCGTGCTGCCTATCAGGTGCCCAGGTGTTCTGCTAGAATGCTGTCTCTAGTGCGTGAGGACTCAAACTTGAGTTTTTAGCTTTCTCCCAATTATGTTTTGTTAATGTGAAAAAAATAGAAATATGTTTTATTAATATGTTCTCATTTATGAGTATTCTTACTCAAGCCCTCTATTTCCCTCATTGCTGGGCTGTGAATTCTGCCCCCATTTGGATAATATTTTAAGTACCCCACCCTTGCCTTTGTTCGGCTTCTACTTTCTAATGATCTTTACATAGTATGAAAGTGGAATCTGTGCCCAAATATGGGCAATTCTGAAAATGAAAGGAGAAACAAGTGAGGCTGCATGGCCTGAGTGCATATGCAAAAACACCCTGGATGTGCATTAGAGAACTTCAGCAGCCTTAGTGAGGGGGAGGAAGATAGAGCAAGAAGCCCAGCTGGTAGGCAGCCCTAGGTCCCTCTGACCAAGGTTGGGCTGCTTTGCTGCCAGGGGCCTCCTCCTCTGGACCTAGTGTATTCAGACCTGGGATAGAAGAGTATTTTGGGGATTCAGAAGAAAAAGAGGTGGGTCCTGACTAGATGAAAATTCAGATTAATTACCCGGTGAATGAAAAAGAAAGCACCAGAAATCAGACAGTACTTCCCTTTCTTTGACGAAAACCTCACTTTATGTGTAATAAGGGAGACATATGGTGAAGAAGCAGGAGCAGGGAATCCAGAGACTCCAGCAAATCCAGATCTTCATGCTGGTGTAAGTGAACATCTGGATAGTTGGATCAAGATTCAGTTTCAGATGACTTCACTGTAGAGTTAGAAGATGAGTCTTGATTCAGCAGATTATAGCCTTAGTGAAGGAGAATAACTCTCAGAGGAAGACGATGAGGGATATTGAGATAAATCAGGCAGGGCAGAGCAATAGAGGTTCATTTGAAAAAAATCCTGAAATTTCCTCAGCAGACTACCGGAAGTATAATTTATGAAATAAAAATGAATCCTCCCCTTACACCCTACAACAACAGATGTTGGGCAATTGGTGAGAAGTGGCTTCATAAATAGAAACAGAAAATATCTGTAAAATCCAATCTAGAAAAGTTGACACAAGGAGGAGAAAGCTCTGGCATTCCTGATTGTAAAAAACAAAAACAAACAAAACAAAACAAACAAAAAACACAAAAACTACAGTGGATGATTCCAAAGACTCATATGCTAAAGAAAATGATGATCACCTAAATCTCCCAATTCTAACAAAGTGAACACTATTCCCAGGCATGAACTTCTAATTGGACCACATATAGCAGCCAAGAGATCAAGGAGTTTGAATGGGAAAAAACATGAGACAAAAAGAAAATATGGAAACTAGTTTTCTCTTTAATGCCATTTATTCTCATGAGATTTGCTTAGGTCAACCTAAAAATAGTTGCATTGTCCACTGCAATATAGGACATTTTATGGCATGTTTTATATGTGCAAAGCAGCTTAAAAATGTATGCAAGATGAGTAAGTCTTATAGATCTGCTGTACAGCATAGTGCATACAGTTAGCACATATTAGGCACGTAAAATACACTGAGGATAGATCTCATGTCAAGTGTTCTTACACACACACACTCACACACACACACACACACACCAAAAACACAAGGAAATTGTTGGAGGATGGATATGTTTAGGACCCTAATGAGTGTATGTTATGTCCAAACTTAACAAAATGTATACATTAACACATGTAATTTTTTGTAATTTGTATCATACTTTGATAAAGCTTAGAAAGAGAAGCAAGCGCTACCCAGTATGAAGACAACCAATTCAAATGATTGTGATATTCCCCCTAGTTGACCTGTCCATGAAAGTAGAATTATATATTTCTAACAATATAACCCTAAACATTTAAACAAACATGAAATGTATCATGTTTTTTTGTATGTCAAAGCAAGAAAGTATCTTAGTTCATGTATCTTTCTTCACATCAGAGTAATTTACCTACTGGGATTGGTAGTGAATGTTTACTTCCTTTTAGGAAAATGTAAATTCTGTTTACATATTTGGTTTTTGATGTAATTTAGATTGGATATGCTGTTCATCCTTTATTCTTATTCCTTATATTTTAAATCTTATCCACTTTCTCTTAAATGAGAAGTACCTAATTTTATTTTTATATAAGTAGGGCATTTAAATGTAACTTATTTAGTACTTTTCATGTAAGGAAAAAAAGTTTGTGTGGAAGATTTAATATTAAAATTTTCAATACCCTTTAATCTTGCGATTCTTAGTTTCTCTCTTCTTTCAGAGCCTTTTAAAATACTTTTTCCAGATAAAAAATAAATTGGTAGTTATATTTGGTGCTGTGTAATTAAAGTGTACTTTTTCTCCAGCCTCTTTGGTATATAAGGGATTAGTGGTAAAGATGTTGTCTCTTGAGAAGTCTTTGGGAATAGGCATCATTTATCCATAAAACAGAACTTTTTAAGGTTCTGTAGTGGAACATGGAGTGGTCCTGTGGGGTACAGCCTGGGGTATCAGACTCTTCCCCACACAGAATTTCAGGATGTGGCAGAATCTACTGTTTCCCCTAAATTAATACACAAATCTAGTATACTTTGAGGTACATTCTTGGGCTGGGTTACATAGTGCCAAGTAGTTTCCTAGGTTTCAGAACTTCATTTATGGCAAGTTCTAGAAACCAGTGAATTCAGAAAGATAAATATAGAAATCTTATGGGAAAAAAATGTTCAGGGACACCTGGTTCGCTAAGTCGTTTAAGTATCTGCCTTTGGCTCGGATCCTGATCCCAGGGTCCTGGGATTAGCCCCACATTCTCCCTCTCCCTCTGCTATTCCCCCTTCTTGTTCTCTCTCTCTCTCTCTCTCTGTAAAATAAATAAATACAATCTTTAAAAAAATAAAATAAAATAAAAAATGTCCATTTTAAAACTAGCTAGAAAAGTTCTAACTTTTTTTCTAAATTATTCAGAAATTATGTGTCACCTTTCTTCGAGAAAAATAGGGCCAAAACATAGGATTCTAAAATATCTTTCAAACTCTGTAGATTAATTTCTTCATTCCTGTTTAAATATGAATTTTATTTGAAGCAAAACACTGTGAATAACACTTTGATTTAGGGTCCCAGTGTTTTTTTCCTGTATGTGGTAGTTCTATAGACTTGCATGAGAGCAGTGAGATCAACTGAACTACAAGTTCAGAATAGGGCTGCAGAGTCACTTCAAACAATTTTCTGTGCCAGTCACTAACAGTATATTGTTATAAACTTCAGAACACCCCCCCACACACACACACCCCTTCCCCATGTATGCATACGTAAGCAAGAAACAAAGGGCTGAAGGGATTAGTACATCAGCCAAAGAGTGGTCCTCAAACACAGCACATCAACTAGAACTAAGTAGAACTCATCTTTTTTGAGGAGAGTTGGTGGCATAAACGAGATTACCAACAGTATATATCTGGGGTATATGTCTGTAGTGATTATGTAATTTATAAAACATTCATATCTATGTGCAGTTGGAGTCTCCTATATGCCCATGGATCAGCAACATAGTCTTAATTTTCCCATTTTCAGGTGTAGGGTATTTACTTATTGATTTACAAATAATTTATTAAATGTTTCGAGTAGGAAAAATAATGAAAGAGGAACCATTAATGATGATGTAAGGACAACAAAGATAAAATGAGGGACCTTGTCTTTGACTCTAACCTTCTGAAATACATACTCATTCACACAGATAACTGCCTGGTCTGTAAAATCTAGAAAAGTTCTGCTTATAAACACCCTAGGTTTTTTATTTGTTTGTTTTTCATACGTTTTTATACCCTCCTAGCTCTCTACTTACTTTTAGCCCAACTTGCCTTTCATCTGACCAAGGTCTCCATCCTTCTATTCTGTCTACTTTCCTGTTATCTCTAACATATTTCACTCCCACCCCCTTCCTTCTCCATGTGGACTTCAATGGCACTTCCCTATCAACATCCATAGTAGCCACACTGTTTAGAGAAAAACCAGAATCCCACAAAGTACGGTTCCTCTAGGTGCATTTTCTCTAGCATCAGATGGGCACCAAGACTGTCTGACAAGCCCGTTGTCTCAGTAGGCTCTCTCACCATTACTATGTTAGCTATTTTAAATCTTGATCTTCCTGCAGCCTTCAACTCACTAGCCCTGTAACCTACTTAGAGCATATGATTCTCTTACTTCAGAACAAACAAATGCCATTACAATTGGAAATCTGTTCGTGTCAAACCCATAAAGGTAAATATACCTGAACCCTTATTTTTATCTCTCACATGTATCCCAGTGTAAGAGAGACGTTCCCCCTTTGAAAGATTAATTCATTTGCCAGTTCTTCAATCTATAGCCTGCTACCTCCCAAGAGACCTGGCTATATTGGTTCTTCCCTCTTTCTGCAGTGACTTCAAAGAAAACTATTAGGTAACATTGGTTGAGAGGATGTGGACCCACATTCCCAGTTGAAGAGAGGAAGATCTAGAGAAAACATCTAAAATCATACCGCTTGAGAATGGAAGGGCTAGAATTAAGATCGAAATGTGTAACACCACAAAGAGAGGAATTATTTGCTACTGTATATTATTTGCATCATATAATCACTTAAACATCCTCAGGTCTCTCTCATCCTAAATCAAATTCCAATGGAATAATCCTGGAATTACTGTCCATTCTTATTGTCTCTAATTCTCACATCTCCCATTTGTTCTTCAACTCACAACACTCTGGCTTTCCCTTCTCTGTTCCCCTGACACCTCATTTTCCTTGTGATCATCTACCAGCTCTTTGTGGCTCAGATCACTTCTCTTTTCTGAGTCTTCTTGATCTCTGCTATTTTTAATCACTCAGTGTTTTTATAGATGTTCTTTCCCT
Organism: Mellivora capensis; assembly: GCA_004024625.1. Lineage (NCBI taxonomy): Eukaryota > Metazoa > Chordata > Mammalia > Carnivora > Mustelidae > Mellivora > Mellivora capensis. The sequence goes on along the minus strand of PISX010001645.1, from coordinate 173,960 downwards.
GAGCTCTAGGACACTACATGCGGTGGCTTTCTTTCTACCTCTCAGCTTGTTCTTTGTTTTGCTTTCCTTTGTGTACTGCTCTTTCCTTAAATGGTTCTCACTTACTGCTTGTCAGAGGATTCAGTTCTTGGTTACCTCATCTATCATGATGACTTGGGTGAGGACATGTTTACTGATCCTGGAATTTGCAAGGATGTTCTGTTGGAACCCTTATTCACCCCTGTCACCTCTACCTTCTCAAATGCACCAAGAGCTTTAGAGTTCTTTTCTCTATACAACCCAGAGTTGTGGTAGGAACATCACAGTGAACTAGTAATTGACAGTGTAGCTAAGGAAATATTTGGATTGCCATAGTCCTTTGGTTCTTCATTGTGTAGCCGGGTTTTCTTGTACCCACTCCTGATGCAGCCTGATAATCCTTTATTCCCATCTGTTTTACTTTGTCATCTCCCTATTACGGGTGCGAAGGTTGACACTATTGTCATTTGCAGGCTTTTTCTGCATTTAGTCCTTTACAGGTGTCAAGATAATAGCTTGAATTCCCAATGTGAGTTACCAATCTGTGTGTTACAGAGAAGGAATGATAGTTCCCAATTTTATAGAAATAATAAGGTGGCTGTTGTAAATAATCTTGGGAGTTTTCTGGTGGAAGACTGAAGCCTGTGCCTCCTCTAACTTGCAGAGCTAGAAATTCTGATCTTTTGTTTGCATTCTTGGCTCTTACACAGTTTATTCTTTTTTAAGATTTTATTTGTTTCAGAGAGAGAGAACGAGAGAGCACATGCACAAGCATGAGCAAGGAGAGGGACAGAGGGAGAAGCACACACCCTGCTGAGCAGGGATCCCAATGTGGGGCTTGATCCCAGGACTTTGGGATCATGACATGAGCCAAAGACAGATCCTTACCCAAGAGAGCCACCCACATGCCCCTCTTACATAGTTTAGATGTGCAAACATCAGTGACTATGCCACAAAGGTACTTTCACTGGTAAATCAGCAATGAGTGGTGTTCACACAGGAATACATCAGTTTATTTAGGGACCAGACCTGGTCTGGTGCCCAGCACATCCTCTTCCTATGCTTAGTGGCAAGCAGAGAACAGGTATGTACAGTTGTAAGCAAGTGCCCGGATATGCCATTAGCAACATATGCTGCCAAGTTCTTGGACCGGTCTTGCTTAAAGGAAATTTAATTTACTTTGAAGACAGGGTGTAGGTTAGGGTGTACTTCTGTTTAGTTAGACTTTTTTTGTCCATTGTTAGCCGACCCATTAACCTTTCATGTCCCAATATACTATTTTGGTCACTACAGAACAGAGATAGGTGATTAGGGAAGAAAGGAAATGCTGAAGTAGAGGATTAAAGACACAACTGAGTGTCCCAGGGAATCTCACACAGACCTCTGCACATATCTGTATCACTGGCTAGATCACTGTTTACTTTTCAGTATCTCATTTAGAGATTAAGATCTTCAGAATAAAAGGAACATACTTTCATTAGTCTAAATGAATTATAGTGCCTAACCCAGCATAGTCCACTGATGGACAAAGTTGCAAAACTTTGCAACCACCAAGGAAGCTTCAATGGAGTATTTGTCTTCTCAGAAAATAACAGCAACAATTTTTACCATACCCATTAAAGCTAATAGTTTTACTGTTACCTCTGGACGAATCTCACACATGAATCTTTTCATGCAATGGTAATACTACTAAAATTTTAGACTTCCATTGCTCCATTTGTTACTGAAATGTTTGTCAAAGAAACAGGAAAGGTAAAATACAGGTCAGGTCCATAATAGTACCTTTGTATCCCACACACCCAAGGTATAAATTTCTGGACTAGTCTGGTAGCACAGTGTAACACTTAACCCTGACATAACAAATTCAACCCCACAGTTAAGATTCAGCTATAAGACTGGTCATAATAATACCTGGTAGAATCTTTCCAGGTTCTCTCCTTTCTACACACTCCAGATATCTATATCTAGGCACACACATATACACACATAAACTTATCTATATATGTGTATATACATATAAATTTATGTCATATATGTTATAAATATATATACACATACATATTTATTATATGGATTTACATATTGGAAAATAAAATTCACCTTGAGAATGAATTTCATTTTGGCAATATGCATTAAGATTTCCTCTAAATATTTGCAATTTTAATCCAAGAAGTCTATCTCCAGTAATTTATTCTAAAGTTACTGAGAAATATATGTGAAATTTTAAGAATAAAAATGGTTTTAGTAGTATTATTTTCAATAGAAAAAATTGACAGGCACACGCTTAATAACAATCTACTATTTAAATATACCCATTTTATCAAATATTTGATATTTATGTGATTATTTAGTTCTTCCTGGAAATCGGATTTTAAAAGAATACTAAATAATCCAATAAAATAGCCATAAATTAATTTTAAGTGGAAAAAAAAGCATATAAAATTGTTACACATATAATGGTGATGGTGGTGTCCTAGGCATTTTTTATATACATTTTGTCCTACATTTGTCTATTTTTGTCCTTTTTCACTTTTTCTGTACTAAAAGGTATTTTATTTTTATGGTCATAAACATTAAATGGTTGTTAAAAGATTTCCTAATCGTTAAAATCAGAAACAACTAATAGAATGGGATCTACTACGGTTTATTACAAATGTCTATGTTTAGATATACATATTTGAGAAGAAAAAAAAAACATTTAATAAATATTCAAGATCACTTTTAGGCAACAGTTTGCAGTGTCTCCTGACAAGACGAATGCAATCTGTGAATGAGGACAATATTTCTATTAGGAAAACTGAAAGTGAGAACCGCTCTGTTCTTAGACCCCATGTTTGGACTGCTGTGCTTGGTTCCAAAGGCCAGATCTCAAGAGGTTCAAAGACCTGTAAACTAGTGTGACCAAAATTACAAGTGGCTGCCATGTGGCATCACAAACTCTTCCAGAGTGGAGGTGCCAGCAGGGGCATTTGTTTTGGTTAAATATAAAGGCATATTTCTTAAGATCAGGACTAAAAAAAAAAAATGGAACCAGTTTTCCTGTGATATCATTATGTTGCTTTCACAAGCAATTGGGAGAGCATCTGAGTAGTCCCTATGGCATGAGCCCTGTTCCACAAATAAAGTAGATTAACCCCACCCACTCTCCCTCCACATGGGCAGAATCCTGAGATGTATATGGTAGAACAATCTGGGTGTTTTCAGGATGAAGACACTTTTTTTTCATTATGAGGATTCCTTCCCCATTAATAAAATGTGGAAGAATGTCACAGAAAAGGGGATGAGCATGAATCACAGAATTACTTTTGAAATGTAGACTGTTTTAAGAAGGCTCAAGCAGATGCACACAGAAACAGTTTGCCAAATTATTTTACAATAATATTATAAAATATTTTTTTCTCAATGAAAATGCTTATGGCTATCAAACTAAAAAAATCCTGTTGGAATGTATGTGTTCAAACCTGTCTTCAGAAACTACTTAATATGTCGATAATTACTTGTGAGTCTTTTTAATGTCTGATTTTGAAATGCTTTTTCTGTGATTCACAAAAAAAGTACAAGTATGCCAGATGGCAATGCATAAAATGAGAATAATTTAATGCTTTTGCTTAACAAAATACTGTAACTTGGCTTACTGTGAGAAAGAAAATTTATTTTTAGGATGTCAACCTTCACATTTAAATGTCTGTCTATATGTATGTACGTGTGTATGTGCATACATATGTGTGTGTGCATTATAAGATTATACAGAGATTTTTCATATCTATATATTGTTTAGTTACTCAGACATTTTGTGTATTCATCAACAAAATTTAATGGGCACATACTTGGTACTGAATTTTCTTTGTGATCTGTTTATTTCTTACAGGATAGGGATGAGAATATGGATCTAACAGAAAAGAATAAAAAAGTATCAGCCTTAAGACCCAATTTAACAAATGCAATATGGCTATTAACCAAAGTCAATATAATAAATGCAGGAGGGAAAACACATCCAATCCCTTCAAAGGAAGCTGTGTGGGCTGCACAAGTATAAAGCATATTCACTAATAAAGCGAAACCTGAGATTATACAGCATGAATGTGCTAGGTAATTATGAGTTAATGCAACAAAATATATGATTTTGCTTATTCCTTATCAGTAGGGGGTTTAAGGTAATAGATACATTTTTAATGAAATAATTAGGAAACTACTGAAAACTCTGGGTAAAAACAAGAGCCCTAATTAATAATCTGCTCTTTGCTATTTCCTGTTACAGATCTTAGCCTATGTACTATATTCAGCTGTAATCTAACCATACCCATTTAACTTCCAACTGAAATCTGGAAAATGTCTTCAAAGTATCCTCTACTTCCAATGCATTGCCAAATTCTCTCTTTTAATTTTTCATTTCATAAAAGTAAAAATAATCTCGGAAAGTTATCTTTAGTGCTTCTCCACAAAACCTGCATCTTATCTCTGCAACATCCCTGATCTCATTTAAAATTGTGAAGACTAAAGTTATCTTCCTTGCATTTCAAACAAATTAACTTATCCCCTTTTATCCCCATCTCCGTCTAGTTGCCTTAACTTCTTGCTGTCAATTGGTGAACATCTGCCATTCGAAACTATACCAAGTCATTTTACTTTCCTCTGGATCTCTCTTCCATTCATAGTCAAGTATTTTTTAATTACTAAAAAGGCTTGGATGTTTGAATGCTCTAAGTAAACCTCAAAGGCATCTGTTTTTTTCAGGGTCCTGCTGTCCTCCAAAGGACAGCCTTTGCTACTCTGCCTGAAGTTAGTCTGCCCTTCCCAAAGTTCCACAGAGAGCTCAACTTTACCTTTCTGCTTATTTTAGTACACAGAGCTAACCATCCTTGGATTCTCAATCAACATCAAATAGCTAGTCGACAAGTAAATTCCCCAACATTTAAGTCAGGGTTGGGTCACAAACCAAAGTAATATATGAATATTGAATATATTGAATTGAATGCTGAATAACAATCCTACTAAAGTGGGTTTAATCCTTCCAAGTGAACCAAAACCAGTAATGAGGGTATTCCACACCCTTATAAGCCTCAGAAGTCATGTCTCTACTACAAAATGCTAGGGATAAAATGAGGACTCTGCCTGTTTAACTGCCCCTCGAATCCCTAGAATTCTGGAGTCCCAACAGAAAGAATAAGCACACGGATACCTAACCTGGCATTTGAAGTCATTTGAATGCCAATCTGCCACCATCCTGTAAGCAATATATGAATTCTGCAGCTGCAAAAGAACTCCTGTCTGCTCTGCCCTATTCATTTAGTTGAAAGGAAAGTTACAACCTTACTCTACACCCTTTACAGGTATGGTGACTGCTGTCCCTGCAATTGATTAAGCTCCATTTGTTTACATAATATTAAGGAGTATTTCAGGCACCAATCTTTCAAGTTGCCAACAAAAAACACACAATTTCAGTTTTTTAAAACATAATTAATCGGTAGACTTCTGTGCTAGGTTAACTCGATTGATTTTTTTTTTTTTCTGCCCCCTCCACCTCCCCACTTTGTCACTTGACAGTTTGAAGCTGGGCTTGGAAAAGCTCATTTGCATTCTTGCAGCAAGACTGCAGAATAAACGAAGCAAATGCGTCTATTTGTGTACTTCAATATATAACTGTGCTTGCTTCAATCAAGACTTATTTTCAGTATCATGGCCAACAAAAGCATTAAACGAGTTTTCTCCGACATGAGTGATAAGCTTTAGAATGTATTTCTTTAAAGGATTTTTTTTTTCTGTGATGCTTATGGAATGCAATAAAAAACAGAAGAGTGCAAATCTCACTAGAAATTCATAATGCTACCTTGCCATTTGACTCTTTCTTCTTGTTTCCTGACATGTTAAATACCTTCATTATAGTTTAGGTTGTACCTGATTAGAAGTTTAAAAGATTACAGATATTTCAAAAGGAATTATTTTTAAAAATCAGTATTTCACATTGAACTTATAAGATTTCATTCTCAACCCAAGATTGTCATTTCACATACTGATCTCTTTGGGGAGTTGATGCTGGTATTGCCTTCTAAGAGTGAAAAACACCTAGTCTTATTTTTTTTCAGGCATTAGTATTGTTTCAACATAATCTCTTCTGGGTATTTTTTTCTAATTCTTCCCCCATGAAAATGCTTGGTGCAAATTCATTGAAATAATCTCTTCCTTAACTATTTCTCTGCCATGGGCCAAATGTTTAGCTGAACCCAATTATTTTTCTGACTGTAAACTCATGTGGTTCCATCTATAAAATGGAAATCTGTACCTGTATGTGCAAGAGAGGCAGAGAGAGGATAGAGAGACAGAGATAAAGAGAAAGACTGGCAGAGATGGGAGGAAGAGAGGGGGAGGCATGGGGAAGCAGGGGAGAGAGGGGGAGCAAGGGAAACAAAGGGGGAGACAGGGAAAGGGGGGGAGATGGGAGAGATTTGTGTGTTACTGGAAAGGTACAAGAGAAAGAAAGAAAAATCATGTTCCTTGTGTTCTGCATAATGCTATGTAGTCAGTGTGAATGACAGAGGTGATGTTCTCAGTCATTTCAGTCAACACATTCTTCTTTTCACAACCTAATCTCCTTCATCTGAAAGAGAAATATATTTTTAGCCACCTCTCTGGGACCAAGTCATTGATTTATGAATATAAGGTGAAGGACTTCATGAATTTTTTCCTGACCTCCATCTGTCATTTTCTCAGTCATATCTATTTTAAGAAATATAAAACAAATTGTCCTAATGGGGCACATTATCACCTTGATATATCACATAGGAAGAACTGCCTCTGCTTCTTATCACACCCATACAGAAAATTAGCTTTACACTGGCCTAAGCTGATTTTCTGTCTATTCTTTATTATTTTATCCTGATAATGATACACATTACTCAAATGCTGATTCATTCTGAATATTCTCACCAGAGATTGGAGTAAGTCCCTTCAAGTCTTTTGTAGATAAGGACAGAAACCAGAAGCAATTGTTCCTGCAACTGAGAATTCCCAGAACATTAATCCACCAAAGCTGACCAATGGATCATTGCAGTGACTTCCAACTTTTCCTTTACTACATATGAGTTTACATTCTAATACCACTACCAGCTATGTCTTTGACAGACATCACACCTGTTAACCCTCAAGCCTCATCCAAAATCAGCTTAAAAAAAACCCACATCATTAATCATTAGGCAAACGTAAGTCAAAACTATAATGAGATACCACCTCACATCTATTGGGACATCCACTATAAAAAAAAAATACAGAAAAAAAACAAGTGGTGGTAAAAATGTGGAGAGAAATTAGAACCCTTGTATACTATTGATGGGAATGCAAAATGGCTCAGTTGCTATGGAAAACATAATATGACAGTTCCTCAAAAAATTAAAATATAATTACCATATATCCAGGAATTCCATTTCCATATATATACTCCAAAAAAATTGAAAATAGGATTTGTACACCCATGTTTATAGCAGCATTATCTGTAATAGCTACAACATGGAAACAACACAAGTTTTACTGACAGATGAAAAGATAAGCAAAATGTAGTGTATACATACAAGGGAATATTATTTAGCCATAAAAAGGAAGGAAACTCTGACATATGCTACAACATGGATGAACTTTAAGAAGATTATGCTAAGTGAAATAAGCCAGTCTCTTTCTCTCCCCCTTCTCTCTTGCCCTCTCTCTCTCTCTCACACACACACACATAGACACACAAATAGCAACTACAGTATGATTCTGGTATTCTCTTGGTTAGATGCAGAGTGAGCAGAAACCAATATATTCTCAAAGAATAAATCAGAAACTGACACACAAATAGGATGCATTCTGTGGCCAAGATGCGAAATGTTTCACACAGTTGGATGTTAAAATAGTACATTTTCCTTGTAAGGTATTGTGAGCCTTCCTGTGTGGTCCTGGAAGCCCTGATAATATACTTCAGAATGGGGCAATATCATTTTAATTCACATGCAGAGACACAAAGCTCTCCTTAGGGGTTGGTATTGTTACTAGGACAAAAACAAATGACAGTACATGAAACAGGCTTGATCTACACGAGGGTTACTAATAAGAAAGTTAGCAACCAGAGTTTCATTAATAAAATCATGATGTACAAATAATTACATTTCTTGCTTTTGATCATAGTTGAGTATTTTGTTTTATTCTGACTCTTACACTTGAAGAACGTTGACAAAATGAAGTTTTGTTAGAGGAGGGTGATCTGGAGGACAAAATATTTAGAATCCCAAATAGAAATGAGAAAGAGCTATTTATACAGTAATTGTTTAGCTTAAATACATTGGAAAGATGTTGTACAGTTCTACACATCTAAGGCACTACCTTAAAAAAGAAGAGTAGTTTCATATTATGTAGTTTAAGATAATAAGAGTAGGTCATATGAAATAAAGTTGAGGTATGTTAGAGTTTATATCTTTTTAAAAGATTATTTATTTGATGGGGGGAGGGGAAGGAGAGGGAGAGAAAAGTCTCAAGTGGACTCTGTGCTCAGCTTGATCTCGTGACCATGAGATCATGACCTGAACAGAAACTGAGTCAGACGCTTAACCAATTGCATCACTCAGGTGTCCCTGAGTTTATAACATTAAAAAAAAATTGTAACAATTAATGCTGTTCAACAACACAACTTAACCCTTCTGAAGCACTAGTCTCCCTGTCACTGGAAGAATTCAAGCGTGACAATCATCCACGAGGAACAGAATCAAAGGGAATACTGAATTGGTAGAAGTTGAGACGTAAGACCTCTAATATATATTTCTAGCCCCAAGATTTTAAACTTCTAAGTAAGTTGGACACCTTGGAAACTTACACTTATCCATTTGAAAGTACTCACAACACTTAACATTAAAGAATAAAGAAGGTTATTTAAATGACACTCAAAAGTGGTAATGATCACTAGATTGAGCCCATGCCATATTAAGACAGAACAAAACCCAGTTTTAAAATGAGTTTGCAGAAACACAAGACAGGACAGTTAAGTGAGTCATTTGGTGTGTACTGAGGTTAACACAAAAATAATAATGACCTGGTTAGCTATGACACTAAAGGCAGGCACAAAAAAAAAATAAAGAAATGGATAATCAGACCTCATTAAAATAAAAAAAAATTGTTTGAGCATCAAAAAACATCCAGAAAGTGAAAAGACAACTTTTAGAATGGGAGAAAATATTGGCAAAACATATAGCTGATGAAGGTCTAGTATCCAGGATTTATAAAGCACTCTGACAACTCAAAAACAGAGACAATAAAATTGAAAAATGGGCTGAATACTAGATTAATATCTCTCCAAAGAAGATATACAAGGGCTCAGCAAACATATGAAAAAATACTCAACATAACTGGTCATTATGAAAATGCAAATCAAAGCCACAGTGAAGATGCCATTTTATACCCACTAGGATATAGTGGTTCTGATTCACTGGAATCAGAAAAGTGGAAAATAAGTATCAGCAATGGGAGGACGTAGAAAATGTAAAACCCTTGTACATTGCTGGCGGAATGCAGAATGGTTTGACTACTGGTGAAAAGCATTTGCTGGTCCCTCAAAAAGTTGAAGATAGAATTACCATATGGCCCCTGCAATTCTACTCCTAGGTATATACCCAAGATGATTGAAAACAGGTGCATAAATATCCATACATGCTTGTTCATAGAAGCACTATTCATAATAGTGAAGCCAAAGGGTGAAAACAACCTCAAGGTTCACCAATGGAGGAATGGATAAAGAAATTGTGTTATATGCACATAATGGAATGTTATTCAGCCATAAAAAGAAATGAAGAATACATACAGCAGAATGGATGAACCTTCGACACATAAGGTTGCATACCGTATGATTCTATTTGTTTAAATATTCATTATAGATAAAGCCCAGAGAAAGAACACAGATTATTGCCTGCCACAAGCTGGAGGAGGAAGATACACAGAGAAATGCCTTATTATGTTAGGGGTTTTACTTTGGAGTAATGATTGCATAACACTTTAATATTCAGTACAAAATTATTCTAAATGCCACTTAGTTGTTCATCTTTAAACAATAAATTTTGTGTTTTGTGAATTTCACATCAATAAATTATTTTTTTTTAAATAATACATTCTGCAGGGGATGGTAGAGATGAATTCAATATTTAAATACCTCAAAGAGTCAAGTGTGGTGGTCCCTCTCATATCTTTACTTAATTCAACAATCTGGCTCCTTCAGAAACTGGATGGATGCTGGAGGATGATTGTTTTCAGTGCCAGACTTAATCAAGCACTAAGCCCAGCTACAGCTGCAGCCCTCAATGTGCTATTGTTGTTACAACAGATTAATAAGGTCTCAGGTACATGGGATGCAGCCACTGGTTTGGCAAATGGGTTCTTTTCCATTCAAATTAGAAAACAAGATTAGAAATAGTTTGCATTCACATAGGACAGACAACATATTTATTCATGATTACTCTTCAGGACTATGCTAAGTCTCTCATCCTCTGTCAGTAATCCTGAAAGATCTGAGCCACCTAGATATCTCAAAGAATGTCACAATGTTCCACAACACCAATGACATCATGCCGAGCTGGCAAGGTGAGAAGGAAGTGGCTGGTCTTCTATAGGTCTTGGTAAGATATGTGCATCCATGAGAAGGGAAAATAAACCCTGAAAAGACTCAGGGGCTGCATACTTGAGCAGGATGTGGGGGGATTCTAGCATCGGAACAGTATCATGATATTCCGTTCAAAGTAAAACACAAATTGCTGCAGCTTTCATCTTCCATCATGAAGCAGGAAACACAGTGCCTGATAGACCCTTTTGGGTCTACAGGGAACATATTCACACCTAACAATAATTACCAGGAAACATGAAAGACTGTTGGGTTTCCTGTTGTAGGAAAGGACATGCAGCAGGTCCAAACCATAGCATGATCAGTGCCGCCACCCAGACCACACAGCCCAGCAAAGGCTATGATTTTGGAAATGTTAGTGGTGGGAAAGTATGCAGCATGGACCTTATGGCAAACTCTAGTACAGAATCACAACATAAGTCCCTGGGATTCTGGGGCTGTGTTAACTACAAGATAATTATAAGTCCCTTAAGAAATAAGTATCTTGTGATATCTTACTGATAGAGCACTTGAACATGGGACACAAAGTGACAATGCCTTTAGAATTTCCCATTATGAGCTGGTTTCTCTCTGGCCCACCACCTCTGATAGGCCTAGCAGCAGCTGTCTATAATATAATGGAAATGCACCTCGGGAATGAACCTGAGCAGAGCCAGAGGGTACCAGTTATATCCATGAACATGTAGTCCAGACCTTGTGTTACCTGTAGAGCTGCACCAGTGCTCCTCCATCAACTTGTACCAATGACCATATGGGGTTCCTATACAATCAGTTGAAGGAGGAAGGAAGTACTTGAGCATGGTTTATGAATAGATCAAGTTCGTATATGGGTACAAACTGAAAATGAACCATGAACTGAAAATGAAGTCATGAAGCATGACTGCAGATCCATTATTCAGGGGTGGTCCTGAAAGCTAGTCAAGAGTGATAATTTCCAAAATGAGCTTAACTGTGAACAGTTAATCTACTTAGTTTTTTTTTTGTTTTTTTTTTTGTGGAAGGAGAAATGACCCAAAGTGACAGTGAGCGGCCTTGGAGAAAAATAATGGAACACTGCAGACATCTTACAGGTTGAGGCATGTAGAGGTAATGTAGAAGTGGGCACAAGATGTGATTATTTTGTTAACTCCCATAGGAGAACATAAAGCACAGGAGAGCCACTTGCCTGAACAACCAAGCAGACAATGTGACTAAGCCAGTTATCTCTAGCCATGCTTTGTCATCCACCATCCACAACCAGTATAATGAGCACATAAGTGGGGTGGTCATGGTGATAGAGCTGGAGGCTATAAATGGACCTAACAGAATAGAATCCCACTTATCAAGGCAGATCTATTGATAATTCCGAATTACTAATTTATCAGTAACAGAGACCAACAACTGAATACCCAATATGGCACCACTTCTCGAGGACACGAACTGGACACAGACTTTGATAAATTGATTAAACTGAGTTCTTTCTATCCTGAAAAAACCATCTGTTCAACTTCACAGGGATAATAAATAAGTTATGAATATGGATATTCCTCTCCTCCCCACACAGCAATAGTCATAGCCAATACCACTATTTGGGGGCTAACAGAATGCCTGATCCATGGGCATGAACTCCTCTACAAATCTCATCACATCAGGAGACTGATGTTAAGTGTTGGATGAGAAGAAGGGGCAGGAGTGGCCCATGACTATGAGATTCATCAGTTATATTATTTTTTTTTTTAAAGATTTCATTTATTTATCAGACAGAGAGAGACACAGTGAGAGAAGGAACACAAGCAAGGAGAGTGTGAGAGGGAGAAGCAGGCTTCCCACCAAGCAGGGAGCCCGATGTGGGGCTCGATCCCAGGACCCTGGGATCATGACCGGACTGAAGGCAGACGCTTAACAGCTGAGCCACCCAGGCGCCCCTTCATCAGTTATATTATACAGTATGCCATCAGGAGGCTCTTTGCCTTTTATAGAACACAAGAATGACCTCCTAAAGGTGAAACTAAAATGCCAGTTCTGGGTGAACAGTCTGAAAGGAGTAAGCATGACTCTTCACAGCACACTGCATTCATTAAACTTCTCTATATGGTGATCTGTCCCCAAACGAAAGGATACACGTGCTCAGAAACCAAGGAGTAGTATGCATGGCCCCACTCACCATCACCCCCAATGATTCGTTGGGGGACCTTATGATTTCTGTTCCTATAACCCTAGGCTCTTCAGGGTTAGAGATCCTGGTCCCTAAAAGTGTATATTCTTGCTAAGGTCCAAGCTAAGAATCCTACAGAACTATAAGTTACACCAGAAACAAGTGTATTTTGGACTCTGTGCCCAGGGAAAAGCAGGCAATGAGGGAGTCACAATAGTAGCAGAAGTAATGGGCTTGATTGTTAAGATGAGGTAAGGCTGCTTTTACACAATGTGGGGGCAATGAGAAATACCTGTGAAACCTAGGACACCTCCTGGTATTCCCCCCCAAAAATTAAATGTATGCGGCTATGTGAGGTATTCCAGAACTGACAAGAGAATGACTATCAAAACTTTGGACCTTCAGAAGTGAAGATTTGGATCACACCACGAGATGAACCACCAAGACCTGATGAGTCAGGTAGCTGAAGGAGGAGTTTTAGAATAGAGAATGGAGCATCCGTTACAGTTTGGGGTCTTCTGCAGCAATGGGGCCCATTGGGATCCCATAAACCCTGTTCTTCTCATTCTCCCCTAAGGAAAGGACAGGGAACACACAGAAGAGCCGCTCCTCAAACCTGTGGAAGTAGCAGATCTGAACCACACAGGGAGGAGTGTTGTAGCTGTAAGAAGGTGCCTAACTGACTTCTTGCCACACAGGGCAGGGATGACCAGGGCCTCAGCTACTGAGCTTTGGAATTCATTGTGGAGTTGTCCTGAGATCATGCTCCCCTGTGCAGCATCCAGCCAATGACTGGGAATGTCAGAGATACTATGAACTTCTACCTATAGACATAGAAAATTATAAACAAATCATGGGGCACCCGGACAACTCTGTCTGTTAAGCATCTGATTCTTGGTTTCGGCTCAGGTCCTGATCTCAGGGTCTTGAGATCGAGCCCCACATTGGGCTCTGTGCTTAGCATGGAGTCTGCTTGAGTTTCTCTCTCCCTCTCCCCTTATCCCTCCCCATTGCTTGTTCTCTAAAATCAATCTTTAAAAAAAGAAAATTATAAACAAATCAATAGCCCAATAGATTTGAGATCATCCAGCATTAAAAAAGGAAAGCAAACAGCAAACACGAAAAAAATGTTGTTTACAAATAAATAGGGCACTTAAAGAGAGACACCAGTTTGCTATTTTACAATTATCAGATGGACAAATTATAAGGATAATAAGGAGAAAGAGGAGCAGGAGAATTAGTAATAATCTGACAATTGGCAATCTCAAATGTTGTTAAAGGTGTGAGGAAACAGGAATTCATATATGTGGTTGTGGAAATTGATCCAATATTTTGAAAGAGCAATATGGCAGAATCTAGTAAAAACAAAGATATCTAATTCCTAAAACCTAGTGTTTCAGCCATGGTTCAGCTGAATATAATGAAAACAAATCTAGATGTCTGAAACAGAAAGCAATTGGGAACAGGAGTGTAGGGGCATACAAAATTCTCAGAAAGGCTACAGGAAGGGCCCCTTGCAGGGCCTTTGGGAATGACTCCACAGCAGCTCTCTCTCTGGCCCACCTGGGATGCTACTCTATCCCTGCCACAACAAGGCCCCTGGGGAACTGGGATGGAACGCGCCACCACACAGCTGTTACCCCAGGGTCAGGAAGCTGTCACCACAATTGTCTGCTCCAGGCCCACAACACATCTGCTGGCTCATGGGGGAAAAAAACGTTCCCTTTGTGCTGGCTCTTAACAGTGGGACAGCATCTGCTGCTGGAAAGATAAGTAACTACAGGGCCTCTTTCTGTGCCTGTTTGTCAGGGACCAGACCGCCTTCACCTCGCCGTTTCCCTCCCCAGTCCCCGTGCAAGCTCTGACTGGGAAAGCGCCTGCAAATCTGCAACTGCAGACAGAAGGGAACTTCCAACTTTCCAAGTGTTGCTATGGGTCAGGGGAAACAAGGAGAAGTTTCACATGCAGGTTGGGCCTGAATCTGCTATGTCTACTGCATCTAGCAATTTCACTTTTATTTATTTTTTTAAAGATTTTATTTGACAGAGAGAGAGATCGCAAGTAGGCAGAGAGGCAGGCAGAGAGAGAGGGGGAAGCAGGGTCCCTGCTGAGCAGACAGCCTGATGCGGGGCTCGATCCCAGGACCTTGAGATCATGACCTGAGCCGAAGGCAGAGGCTTAATCCACTGAGCCACCCAGACGCCCCGCAGTTTCACTTTTAAACGCACAACCTAGGACCCCGTCTATCCAGAGGGGAGGTATTGGTGTTTCAGATGGCTAATTCTTTATTATACCAGATATTTATTTTAGAATGGGAAACATCCCTGGCCCCTCTAGCTTGCACTTGCCAGTAGGTGTCCTCCAGAGGTCACGACAAGGGAGGTACGCATGCGCATTTCCAAACACACCCTAGGAGGAGTATACCCTCCGCATGGGAACTATTTCCCTCAAGTATTTCCAGCGTATTTGCATGCAGATATTCATAGCAGCATTGTCATTTACAGTGAAAAATTCTAAATGATCTAAATGATCCAGATTTCAAAATGATCTAGATGATCTAAATGATCATCACGGTGAAATAAAATGGGGAGACAGCTGTATAACTTGCAGCAATTCAAACGGATGAGTAATCTACATACATGTGATGAAGAAGAATAATTCTCAAATGGGTAATCTTTTATGGGAAAAATTAAGTTGTAAAAGGCTGTTATTATTGATTCCAAAATAGAACAATAATCTAAAGTTTCAGGACACTTTTTGACAACATTCCCCTCTTGAACAGTATGAGTACAGTTTTGTGGGACTAGAAAGGAAGGGCTTCCACTCTTCTGTTTATTCTCGGGCATGTCTGTTGACATCAAATGTCTGGAGTTTAGAATGTAGCATGGGCTTTAATGACATCAGTATACTCAGAATATAATATTTGTATAACACACTGTAGTAATTTGATGAGACCGTTTGAAGCCAGAGGTGACAAGCCCAGGGGCTATGGCTGCCTCAAGGCTTGTCCCAGGCTCCACAGGGGCTGAAAAGATCAATATGGTTAGCAACTTTCATTCATCTGATACACCACCTTTGGGAAGATCTGTACTAACAAGGATCAAAACAATGTTCACATCGCCCAATCTGACTTTTCCTTAAAGGAGTTATGTTTTGGGACTAATATCACCATATAAACAAATTAATACATAAAACGAGGTAGCCAACAAGAGTAAACACCAGGCTAACTCCATTCTTGTCTTCCCAACTACTGAGAGCTAAGCAAAGCGCTTAGAACATCCGAATGTTTCTTGACTTTATGGAGTTCCGTCTTCACTGCCGCAGGTCCTGTGCAGATGGCCATTCAAATCCCTAGATTTCAGCCATAGTCTTCAATATGGGGTGATGAAATGGGCAGGTCATGAAAAGTTTCTGATCACGGAGTAATCCCATACAAGGATTTTGCTCCCAAAAGGATGCCCAAGGTCCTCGGTGAGCAAACATAAACTACCAGGAGGTCCCTAAATCCATGAAAATATGCCCATTTCCCCAGTATGTAAACAGCCCCATCCTAGCAGCCAGCAGTCCCTTAACAAATTGGTTCGTTAGGGAGCAACAGGCAAACTAAGTTTTACTTGCACCGTGTGCTAAACAAAACAAAACAAAACTTCGTTACAAATTCTGCCAAGCTTATTTCAGAACAACAAAGTTTGTGTGTGTTTTCAGAAGGAAGGGAGATGATGATGCAGGAGACAGAGGAGGAAGAGGGAGAGGAGGAGAAGGGGACGGAGGAAGAGCAGTGTAGCTCCAGCCCCTACACCAGCCCCACCAATTTCTTCTGCTGTTCTGCAAGGAAACCAGAAAATACCCACTTAATGCCTTTTGCACTTTGAGCTAATCACAGGGTCCTGGAAAGCTCTTCCTAACTAGAACCAAAAAGGCAAGTCTCCTTCTCCCCTCCTTGGAAGGATCGGTGCCTCCTTCCCTCCCCAAGATGTTTTGGGATTGGTCTGCTCCACACTGCACCCTCTGCCCCACCTGCTCCCTCTGATCTGTTTGGAACCTCAAAGCTCGGTGAAGAGATGGCGATTCATGAAGCAGCGCAAACGTTGGAACTCAGGCACACTACTGCTTCCGTCACGGCTTGATCCCTCGTTCCTTCCCCAGCCTCTCTGTCAGTGCCTCCTGCTCATGAATCAAATGTTTTCTGCTTCTGAACCACATCATGCACCTGCCGGAAGCACTGCTTAGATTTTCTCTCTGGGGTATAGTCTGTGTGAAGCCCACTGAGTTGAAAGTCCTTCAGCATTTGCTCTTGCCGACACCCAGGAGGCAAAGCCTCGGCAGACCATTTTGTATTCCAGCCGCTAAATGTTACCGAGTAGGATGGAGACAGAGAGTTCAAGGTCTGGCCACATTAAGCTTTGGTATCACAGTGCTGCACACTTCGACTATCATTTGTGAGGCAGGAATACTGGCTTTAGAAACATTTTACATTGAAGACGTAAGAACAGCCAAATCCTCTAAGTCTTCAATTTTATTCATTCACCAGACCCAAATCATAAACCCTGTCACAAAAATCACTTGTTCTGAGGCACTGTCCAAATGAAAGAGCAGGGTTTTCTTATGTTTACAAGGAGCCTGAACACAGATTCATCCAGCTGCTAGAATACAAAAGTGAGAAAAAGGGCCTTGGATAGCATGTCCAGTTTATTGTTTTGGAAAGAGGCTTCAGGGAATAACACCAACAGGAATTTGGCTTTGATATGGTAAAGCACTTATCCCAGAATCCAAAATATAGAAATAAACAAGGTGTTTCTCCAAGCTTCATAAAATGGTAATTGAGGAAGAGAGCACCCTGCCTGCTAGGGGAAAAAAAAAAAAAAGCAAAAAAACCCCACCACCACCACCAACAACAAACAAGGCTTTACAGTGTCACAGAATGGAGAAGTGGACATCCACTGGGGTTCCACCACCTTCTGACTGGAGGAAGCTGGGGAATTCTCTTGCCCTCTCTGGGCTTAAGATTTCTATCAGCGACTTGCAGCTAATGCCATCTGATTTTCAGAATCATTTCAAAGTTTGTGAAATGTCTACTCTGTGTGCCTCATTAGGACCTTAAACACTGAAAATTTGCCGATGATGTGATGCTGTATGAAAATCAAAGACCTGGTATCTCCTGATGGTGTAGTGTTTGGTGACCTGAATGGATTAGCAGATTTCAAAGCCTTCCAGAAAGCCACATCTTTGAAAATCTTGGTGGAGTAAATGGGCTCTTGCTTCATTCATTCTTTCACTTAATACAAACTTAATTGCTCACCAGGCTCTCATATCGTGCCAATATATCCAATATATCCCCAATATAGCTGCTTGAAATTTATTTTCCTTGTTTTTAAACCAAAATTCTATTTTTTAGGTAATGCAGTACTAGGGGAGTCTGTTAAGATAATTAAAATTTATTGAAAAATTCCATGAGCGTAATGGAAAATTAAACAGACTTTTTTATGATTGTATGAAAATAAGACCTTACCCCCCGGTAGGCGGAGCCCTGAAGTACAGTGTGTTTCTAGGCAATTAAACAGAGACTGAAAAGGAAAATTTGGAAGCTCATTATTTTTTATTAGTAAAACCAAAGAGCTATTTTATGGAATACCGGGGAGACTGCCTATGCCTTAGGGCAAGCTTAAAGCTGCCCGGGAAGCTTTAAAGTTCAGCCCCAAACTCCTTGTAGTCAGAAGGACTATTCCAGTCTTATCCTCAAGGTAAATATTTCAAACCCTCGGGCTCGACTTACTTGCTTTTCACAATCTCCCATTAGTGAAAGGCCATTTTCTCGGAGACTCTCTTGAACCATGCATTTTAAACTGCTGAATCTGTTCTGAAATTACGTCTCAGAAAGCCGCGCTTTCTATTCAGTTACTCTTCCCAGGGGCCTCTACTCCCAGATCAGCTGAAGTTTCTACATTTATTGATCAGTCTCAGGAAAGGCTGGGTTCCCAGCCACCCACCTGCCAATGCATGTTTGTGTGGAACCTTCATTAATTGCCCAGGGGAGGGAGCTCCATTGAACCCTTTAGAGTTGTAAATTTCATGCTTACAAGGATCTCTTCCTTTTCCTTAATGTTACATGCCAGCTCACCCAGCCTCCTCTTTCTTGCTGCCAACACTGACATCTTAGCTTTGCTCTGTTCAGAGCCAAAGCAGAATGGCATGAAATAAATTCAATTCTTGTCTCCGTTTTCCTAACATATTAAGTCTGTCACCCCCTTTTAGTGTGTGTCCAATCCGTATACCTTAGGTCTCCATTGATAATTGTTTGGGCATTGTATCCTCTAGTCCCTTTTATCCTTGGGTTGTTGAAGGAATGGAAAGTTTCTCTCCCCTAAGATCTAGGGCAGCATTGTAATGATGGACAATGAAATTTGTGAGGACAGCTCAGAGTCCAACAATTCATGTGAGATAAAAATAGAGAACTTCATAGTGTTTCATTATCTGACAGAGTGGTGAAATCATTATTAATAAGGTTTACTTGTATGAATTATTCACAGCCTTAATGAAACATTAGAAACGTAGATAGACATAATATTGTAGATTATACAACCGGCCTTGAAGCCAATTGAGTCAGCTTCATAGTAAATGTAAGCCCATGGGCTAGCTCAATAACCTCTATATGAACCTTCTTTTCTTCATTTGCAAAATGGGGATAATAATTCCTATTAAACCCTGTTTCAGTGTTGCTGTGGGAATCAAATGAAAACACATTAAAAAGTGAATTGCAATGTAAAAAGCATAACCAAATGGCAATTCAATACAATTAGATCCTGAAATTTGTCATGTTAAAAGGGAACCATGTATTACCAGAAAAAGCAGTTTTCCTTTAGGAAAATTAATTACTCTCCAATCAGATAAAAACTTGCATGTTGTGGATGAACAATAAAGATGCATCAAGTTGAAATCCACATCCATGGAAAATAAATTCTGAAACTCATTTAATAGCTATAAGACCATGAGAGAGTTGTTTAGCTACACATAGTGTCTTGTATTATTTTAATCCACAAAATTAAGATAATATAAAGTGTACATTTTATAAGATTGTTGTAAGAAATTAAGTGAACTAACACAGGCTTGATATAGTGCCCAGCACAACCGTGCTCAAATAGTGGTTTTATATATATGCCAATTTGGCCACAGAGAAAAGACCATATAAGTGAAAGAATACGTATATAACCATATAACATGAAACATTACACGGAAAGAAAAAAAAACATATTAATCTGTGAAACATGGTTACATTGCTTTTTGGTTTAAGACATGTTAAGACTATTAGGTCCAGAACTGTTAAGATTGAGTCTATTTTATTCCTATTTCTGGCCAGCAGTCACTTAACTGATTATTGCCTAAATACAAGTTTTGTTTTGTTTCCTTATTTAAGGCACTGAGAATATGAAACTCCCTCATCTTGGGTAACTAAGGAAGGTTTTGACAAGAGTGCAGGACCTGAACTAGGTAATTGAAATTTAACTATTTTGTAGTCCTTATTATCTGCTTTTTAATTTAGATATAATGTATATACTATAGTGGGTTGAATTGGGTCCCCTTAAATTCATGTCCACTCAAACCTCAGTGTGTGATCTTATTTGGAAATAGGGAAGATTTAAATGAATATCTCAGAATAAGATAATCCTGGACTGAGGGTGGGCTCTAAATCCAGTAACTGATGCCATTATAATAGGAAGGAAGGAGAGAGTGGACACCCACAGACACACAGGGAATGAGGTGACAGAGATTGGAACAATGCTGCCACAAACTATAAGGAACAGCTGTGCCCACCGGAAGCTGGAAAATGTTAAGGAAAATTCTCTCCCAGAGACTTAAGAGAAAGTATGGCCTTGCCAGCACTTTGATTTTGAACTTCCAGCCTCCAGAGCTATAAGAAAATGCATTTCTGCTGTTCCAAGTTGTAATTCATTAGGACATCCCGAAGAAACAAATACACATACACCAAAAATCTACCCTTTTAAAGAATACAATTCAAAAGGTTTGGGTATATTCAAATATTTGTGTGTACATTCTAAAATATTTTCATGACCCTAAAAGTAACACTGTATCTATTAGCTGTCACTCCCATTCTCCCTCTCCCCTAACCCCTAGCAAACACAAAGCTACTTCCTATTTCTATGGATTTGCCTAGTCTGGATATTTCATGTAAATGAAATAATGTCTGTATGGATATGGCATATTTTGTTTATCCACTCATCAGCTGATGCACATTTGGACCATTTTCATATTTGGACTGTTATGAATAATGCTGCTTATGAACATCTCTGTACAAATATTGTGTGGATGTAGGTTTTCAATTCTTTGAGTATATTACATAGTAGTAGACTTGCAGGGCTCTACATTAACTCCATGCTTAAATTTTTAAAGAACTGCCAAACTTTCCAATGTGGCCAGACCATTTTATGTTGCCATTAACATTACATAAACCATCCAGTTGCACTATATCCTCACCAAAACTTGCTGCTACTCATCTAGTGACTACAGCCATCCTGTAGGTATGAAGTAGTGACCTACTGTGGTTTTGAGTTTCCCTACTGATTAGTGATGCTTACTTATTGGTGGTCTGTCTCCTTTGAAGAAAAATTTATTCAAATCCTTTGCTCATTTTTCTAATTGGATTGTTTATCTTTTATTGTTGAGCTATAAGATCTCTTTTTATGTTCTGAAAATGGGACTTAAATCAGACATATGATTTGCAAATATTATATCTTATTTTGTGTTTGTCTTTTCCCTTCCTTGATAGTCTTTTGAGATTAAAACATTTTCAGTGTTGATGAAATCCAATTTCCCTAACTTTTTTCTTTGGTGACTTATGTTTTTGGTGTCGTATCTGAGAAACTATACCCTAATCCAATGTCACAGGCTCACATTTACTTTTAGAACTTCTATAGGTGTTTCTCTTACATTTAGGTTTGACCCATTTTGAGTTAATCTTTGAATATTGAATGACATCTGGATTACATATGGATTAAAGTTGCCCATATCCTGTGTTGGAAAAAAACCAGTCTTTCTCCAATGAAGTGTCTTCTACCCCTTAGAGAATCAATTGATCGTAGATGTATAAGTTTATTTGGGGGCTCTCAATTCTATTCCATTGACTTATTCACCATCTACTGGGAGGCAAATTGATTTTTAAATTGCAAATCTGATCACTCTATGTACACATTTTAAATAATCCAGTAACTTCTAATTTCCAAAATAACCCAGTAACTTCTAATTTTTCTTAGGACAAGTCCTGCATGTTGTGGCCTCTCTCTTGCTCTGCAACCTTGTATAGCAAAATTTTCTTCCTTCCATATGACATTGCCTTTTGATTAATCCTACAATGTACTTGTCTGGTCCTATACCAGGCTTTCTCATCAGCTATTTCATCTTCCTGGAATGTTCACATGCCCACCCTCTATAATCAGAGGCCCTGCCCTTCTCTTCCTCCTAATTTTATTAAGTTTAAATATCACTTCCCTAAAGGAGAATATTTGATTGTTCATATTTATTTTCTCTTAGAACCTTATAATTTTCCATCATATATTACATCTGTCACTTGTCAGTCTTTTTTATTTCTTCGTCATCTGCCATGGAAAGAAATCCACTCTGTTTTGTTCTATAGACCCAGTTTGCAGTGACATGCTTGGTACATAGTAGAAATGGAACAAACACTAGTTAAATAAATAAATAAATGACTAGATTTGGGGCTCTACTTCCAGGCCTAGACCAAACTGCCTTTTCACAGAATGTTCATATAAGTGGGATTAGATACCCAAATATATTGATAAAATTTTTTGAACATAAAGCACACTAAAATAATATCAACTATGAGGTATGATTTCCTATTTTTATCTGATATTTTATGAGTTATAGCTACTCCAAACTAAAAATAACATTGACAGACTTGGATTTTGTATCTAAATGAGATTTCTTTTTCCTCGAAAGAGCCATCATCTTTATATACTAGGCTTCCAGTGATGATGTAATTGTTTAATTGGAAATTCCTACTTTTGTTAATACCAAAGAAATATTGTAGGACAACAAAAGAAAAGTCTCATTATTTTCATATTGGATTTCCATTCAACAAAAGAAAGCTTTACAGGTTACGCAAAAGATGGGCACCCATCGTGATTACATTTTTTCTTTGTAATCTCCTTCTAGCATCATTCTTTGTTCACAGATATTCAAAGATATCTAGAAATTATTAAGCATCTGAAAAGAAAAAAAAAATAAATTTGATAGGGAATGCCAAAAAGAGTAAACAAAGATCCTTGTCTGGGAAAAACAGACAAGCCAGTAAACAGACACAAACTTTAAAAAGTGTACTCATAAAACAGGACCAGACTCCTTTAAATGGACTAATCAGAGACTAAAAATGTATATGTCCATATACATCAGATACATTAAATAATCACATAATGTATTATGTACTAATTGTAAAATATATACTTGGTAAGTTGCTTAAATTTTCAAAGTATAGATCATCTGAATTACAAAATGGATATGAATAAGAAAGCAAGATGATTATATAGATGATATATCTATATAGATTACATAGAAATATAGTTGAAGTAAGTGTCCAAAATATAGAGAAAGAACAAAGCAATGAAAGAAGAATGCAAAGGGGCGCCTGGGTGGCTCAGTGGGTTAAGCCTCTGCCTTCGGCTCAGGTCGTGATCCCAGGGTCCTGGGATCCAGCCCCACACTGGGCTCTCTGCTCAGTGGGGAGCCTGCTTCCTCCCTCTCTCTCTGCCTGCCTCTCTGCTTACTTGTGATCTCTATCAAATAAATAAATAAAATCTTAAAAAAAAGAATGCAAATTAAATGTACTGAGAAATTAGTTATAAGTTTTCAACTTATTCCTAATAGAAGTTCCAGAATGAAAAAGCAGAAACAATGGAAGGGAGGAAATAACCAAAGAAACAATGGCTCTAGGGGAAAACATGGTCAGATATTAAAGGTCTGTGTTTCCTGAAATAGAATTAATGGCGGGGGAGGGGGCACACCAGAAAACAGACTATAGAGAATAGAGAATAAACAGAGGTTTGCTGGAGGGGAAGTAGGTGTGGGGTGGACCAAATGGGTGATGGGATTAAGGAGGGCACTTGTGATGAGTTGTACATAAGTGAAATCACTAAATTCTACACCTGAAATTAATATTACACTGTATGCTATTGGAATATAAATACAAACTTGAAAAAGAAAAAAAATGGCAAAAATACCGTTAAACCTGGACATTCATTCATGATTTTTCACAACTCCAAGGAAAAAGAGAAGATTATGAAGTGTCTCAAAAGTAAAACAAATTGGGGTACCCTGGGTGGCTCAGTGGGTTAAAGCTTCTGCTCAGGTCATGATCCCAGAGTCTGGGATTAAGCCTGGCACCTGGCTCTCTGCTCGGCAGGGAGCCTGCTCTCAGCAGAGAGCCTCATTCTCTCTGCCTGCCTCTTTGCCTACTTATGATCTCTGTCAAACAAATAAATAAAATCTTCAAAAAGAAAAGGAAAAACCCATGAAAATTATTTAAAAAAAAAGTAAAACAAGTTACTTATTTCAGACTATCAGACTTCATATCTGTAATACTGGATCTACAGAAAAATTATATCTTTGAAAATATTTTCCATAGATGTGTAGATACAATCAAATCATTAATAGCCATGAGGTATTGGGAACAAATCCAAAAGAAATCTGTTTACATGATTAAAAGATGGGTAACTGAACCTGATCCAGAAATGAGAGCTCATTAATTATTGACACTGGATAGATTCTTCTTTACACAATAACTTTTAATGGCATTAGATTACATTTCCTTCTTTAAAGATACACTCATTCTGTTTAGTTCTGTAGTGAATTGTGCTTGAAGTTTTTTGTGTTTTTTTTTTAAAGATTTTATTTATTTATTTAACAGACAGAGATCACAAGTAGGCAGAGAGGCAGGCAGAGAGAGAGGGGGAAGCAGGCTCCCTACTGAGCAGAGAGCCTGATGCAGGGCTCGATCCCAGGACTCTGGGATCATGACCTGAGCTGAAGGCAGAGGCTTAACCCACTGAGCCACTCAGGTGCCCCTGTGCTTGAAGTTTTATACTGAGATCAAATTCTAAAAACAAAGTGAAGACACAATAAAAAATTGAATTATAAATAGAAGAGATAATGTGATGTTATAACTCTTGATGTAAAATAACAAAATGATAAAAAAAAAAAGGAGAAGGATTAATGGGAATGTTAGTAAGTGACAGTGAGTGCCCTAATTCTATACCTTTCATTAAGTAAAGAGCAATAGATTCTTTCTAAAATTGATACATCATGAAATAATAATTTAAACTTATTATTTTAATGACATCAGTCAAAAGAGAAATGAAATACTTTCTCACTCATTCAATGTATGTTCTAACATACATTAGGCAGTCAAGTTGGGGAGGGTAGGTGTTTAATGATATAAATATTATGCATCTCCAATTTTCATGATCATTTCAAAAATTCTATGTATTGATGATATGTCACAGAGCAGATCTAGCAGTTCACTGTTTAAAGAAAAAAGATCACCACATCAAATGAAAAACAAAGAGCCATTAACACCATTTGTCTCTTAGGAGTGAGACTAAGTTTTCTGAGTGGGGGAAGGAAATTTTTAATTTGTTTTTTTTTTTTAATTTTTCTTTGAGGAGTGGATTATTTTTTACCCACAGGCATATATTAATTCTATAATTAATGAACTACCGGGTTAATGAAATACATTAAACATTTATGCACCCTGACCTCATCTCTTCATTTATTTGCCACGATAAGACCTAAATGAGTCAGGGCTGGTTCTAATAAACAAACTCTTGAAAGATAAATATGCAGCAGTAAAGAATATTAAAACTTTAATACCAGGACCTTTCTTATAGTGGTCTCTTCCAGTCCTGAGGGCAATGTAGGGTTAGTTTAAAAAGTCTTGAACTGCACTAATATCCCAGGGCAAGGGGCACCTAAATGGAGTACATACTTTTCAACTGTGAAGAGAACTTAATGGAGAATGTTGGTTTCCATATTGCAATGCCTTCTTCCATTTCCTGTCTCCTCACAAATATGGCTTCCACTATCCTCAAGAAAACTCAAGAAACCATGGATTCATAGAGATTTTGGATCTTCCCCAAGGCCTCCATCTCTTCCTTTTAAATTCCATAAAATCACTGCATTCTGTACTCCTCTTTGCTACATTAGTTTATGCATCAAATGGAAAGCTATAATAAGTAAACCAGTCAGAACACAGGACAATCTGCAATCTGTGCCAAAGCTGAGAAGCGTTTAGACTTAGGGCAGAAATGCTCCACCTCTGGAGCCCATAGAGAAGAATAGAGGATAATAGAATGTAAATGAAGACATATTTCTATTCCTCTGAGTTCCAAAACTTTCTACTTAAGTAACAGACTTTAGTATGATTAATATTATATCACTGGAGCATTTGTGTATGTGATAAAACCCTTTAATACTCACAAGAAGTATTCATGTGTTTCTTTAGAATAAAAGTTTTGTATCCTCAGAGCCTAAAAACAATGTGTGCTGGGTCTGTTTTACTCCAAAGAGAGTTCTCAGACTAAACCTGTCACAAGTCACCAGCTTCCCTAAGGACTAAGGATTACTTTTCAGGGCACATCATGCATTAGATGGGTAAGGACTGGATTGTTAACTATCAGATACACTGATGGCCACACAGAGGGATTTCAGTGTCATTTGAAGGATTAACCCATTTTGTTAATGTTAAATGAACAACCAGAACTAAAAGTGCATTTCATTATGTATGTCACCAAATTAGTTTTTCATTCTGTTTGTTAAGAACATCTGCATTCTGGCACCAGAGATGTAGAGGTTACAACCCTTGGATATATCTTGCTTAATTGAAAATTTGCTGATACAGTTGAATATGTCACATTTTGGATTTTAAGATGTGACACTTATAAAAATGAAGGCTTTGTAGACTTCCAGATGATGCAGTAGTCAAGTATTTTAACACCAGGACCAAGTTTACTTAACTTTGCCTATTTATGCTGAGTGAGTGGTTTAAAACTCAATATTGGTATATTAGGTTTAGTAGATGGCATTGAGGGTCTAATTTTGCTTTTTCTAGATCAAGAACACCCCAAGTTCCTTCCCACCTTTTCGTCCTCAATTTTGTGTACACCATCAATTGCCCAGGACTTAAAATCACCTAGAGCCCTTCCTATTAGGAAATCAAGCTACCTAATACATCCTAACAGCATGCTAATTCTATTCATTACAGCATCCCAAATAGCATAAAGATCAGATTTCAAATGTTTAGAAATCGAGAAAATGAGACATGGGACAAAAAGGTATGTGATAAAGACCACCTAAAACACAAAAAAATCACCCCAGAGATCTAAGTTTTCAAGATAATCCCAGGATGAAAAGGAGACCATGGGTTGAGGGAAATACACCTACACCCCAGGGATCCACAGCATGTACTAAGCTACCCTTCTGTCCCCTAGTTCTACTTTGGATGGCCTCCACCTCCAAATTCAGTTTGCAATCTAGTGACATTGGGGTTTAGAATATCATGTTGGGATTTAAAATACCCTGGTCTCAAGGTACATTCCATATTTATCATAAACATCTCCTTCTAAAGCCACCAGGGCCTGGGGTCATGACCATTGCTTCCTTGATCCTTGCCCTGATATTGTGTGATCCCTCTTCCAGTGTCTTTTAAATGCTATGTTGTAATCAAGCTCCTTGTCTGGTTTTACTTGAGAATACTATTCTAGGAGAGAATACAAATGGTGAAGG
The DNA here is from genome assembly GCA_004024625.1 of Mellivora capensis. Classification (NCBI taxonomy): domain Eukaryota; kingdom Metazoa; phylum Chordata; class Mammalia; order Carnivora; family Mustelidae; genus Mellivora; species Mellivora capensis. The sequence goes on along the minus strand of PISX010001645.1, from coordinate 146,376 downwards.
TAGTCTGCTTTGGGAACAATGCCAGCCATCATAAGCCTAAGGATACAGTGAATACTTTTCATTCTGAGGAGAAGCTTCAACTTTATTACACAAGATCATCAGCAACCTACTTTTCATACAGCTACCAAAACAGAATTTACACCATGTCAGGGTTGTCTTCTATGAGATACAGATAAACTCGGTTCCTTCATGCCTCACAACTAACTGGGTTGATCCCCAAATAAACCCAAGTTATTTAATCTTAGAACATGCTTCTGAAGCTGTCAGATTCGGATCTGCAGACATTCTCGAAATTCCGTATGAAAGGAAACCACAACAAAGTGCAATAATCGTGCATGTTTAAGACACTTAGTTTCCTTCTGTTTTCTCTAAAATGACCCACACTGAGAAAATTGCTTAACATGCACAAGGTAAGCCCCATTTTATAAGCTACTAATGGAGAAGCTGCAGCAACTAATTAGCTCCAACCAGTACAAGTCAAACTGTTATTAACAAAATCTGAAAGTTAAATAGAGGTTCATTACTCCCCCAGTCATTGGCTCCCCCTCCCTGGGGAGTGTTTAACTTGCAGCAATGGTTTGGCTTTGCTTGATTAAATCTCATTATGACAAAGAAAAAAAGCACTTGTGCCGAAGTCTGAAGGAACCCAGAGGTATGCCAAGCCATCCATTAGGCTGTGTAGAAAAGGAGTCAGAAATCGGCATGGCAGACACTTCTCTTCCAATTCAATCTGGAGCATAGTGAGGAATACCATTCTAAGGCTTTTGTTTTCCCTGATGGGTTCCTTTTAGACTTCATTGAAAAATGGTTTATCTGCATCTTTCAATTCAAGAAAAAACACTGCTAAATAGCTTTGTGTTATCTTCTACTCTTCTAAGAATCCTGCAAGGGAACATGAGGACATTGCAAGTCCAACATGCAATATTGGACATGGCAGGATGTAAAGAAAAAAACTAACATAGTGTGTTTAGTCAGTTTTTCAAAGAAAGCAAAGGCCAAGGCAGTCATATAGCTTAATAATCAAAGACTGGCAAGCAGAAATAGCCTTGCAAGGTTAACCCATCACCTGCCATTAGCCCCTGTCCTGCTTATAAAACTAACACTATTTGTCATACCCGTTGGTAAAAGAGAGTTTATTGATAGATAGAACCTCTGCATAGGTGCACAGTCACTTCATCCTCTCTCTGCTTTCAACTGGGAGGGATGTGTTGATAACATAATAAAACTTTGTATGCATATGAAGTTTATCTGTTCTCTGCCAATTGGATGAAATAGGATTTATAATCCATGGTTTATTACATTTTATTGGATCATTTTTTATTTAAACATTCGACTCTTTAAGGGTAATGTATACTTTGCCAGAAAAAAACAAAACAAAACAAAACACCTCACAGCTTCTAGAGTTGGTGTCAAGAGAATAGCATTTTCATTTTGGCTCTTTCTCCCAATATTTTGGTTAAGTCGCTTATGACTGGCATGAGCACCACCATCTGCAATCCGAACTATGCATCTCTCTGTGGAGTAAAAGGTAAGCAGGTGTCTTTGCTGGAGGACTTTTCGGAATTTTAAATTATATGTTAATATAATATTTAAAATATAACCATCATAGAGATTATTCAAAAAAGGAATACAATATATAGCATTCACAATTTGTTGTTTTTTTTTTAAACCACAAAGCCTTTTTTTTTTTTCTTGGTACAGAAATTCCATAGGATGGTTTGGGAAATATTTGGCTAACTCAGCGTTTCTCAATCTTGACACTATTGACAATTTTGATCAGGTAATGCTTTCTTGTGAGTAATATTCTGCACATTGTAGAATATATAGTAACAACTCTGGCCTCTACCGATTAAATGTTGTCTAGCACACCTCCTGTCCCCAATCATGACACTAAAAAAATATCTCCAGACTTTTCCAAATGTCCGCTAAGTACAAAATTGCCACTGGTAGAAAACCACTTGGACAAATTAAACTGCAGGTACCATTCTAGCTGGCATTTTCTCTAGTTATCTGCTCAGAAAATATACCCTACAGATTACTGAGAGGCAAAATGGTATAGTCATTAATGAGACAGGATCTAAAGGTAAACCTTTGGGGATCTAATCCATGGTCTACCACATGTGTTAAATACTACAGAACCAAACACCTCACCTAAGGTGTTAGGTTCTGCAAAACCCATTTTCATCTGCAAAATGGCAATAATAATAGCACTTACCTTATGTAGTTGTTATGAGGCTTAAATGAAATTATGCTTGAGAATCTTTTATTACAATCCCTGTACACAGTAAAGGACTTAACAAATAGCTCTAATTTTCTCTCTAGAATTCATTCTCTATTAACCTTAATTCATTTATCATTTCTAAAATTCACTTGTATTTTTAGAAGTAGATCACATCTCAAAAAACTTCCTTTTCCTATTAATTCTCCCTTTTATTTTCTTAAAGTATTCTCATCCATACGCTCATCAAACAACTTTTTTTTTGAATCTTCTGTTTTCTTCCTTTGATGCTAGGTTCCTAATGATGGGGCTTTGACTCACTTGTAGCCTTGGAATGTATCTTGGTCTCAAGTTGTTTGTTCCAGATGTTTTACTCTAGCTCTTTCAAAAGAAATTCCTAAACAGCACAGATTCAGTGCAGGAAAACAAAACCGTTCTAGGTTTTTCAAGCAAAATTGGGTTTAATGGAGAAACCACTGAAAAGGCTAGGGAGCTGATGTCAAGTGATTCCTACCAAATCTGTTTCTTAAGGTGACACCTTCATGACACCCAGCAGCAGGAAGTATCCGCTTCTGTACAGCTGTTGTCACCACCACAACAGTCTCAAACCCATGAAGCTGATGACAAACAAATGAATCCCCTCCAGACACTCATGTGTAGTAGAGTTTACTTGTCAGGCAACACAGACACAGAGAGATGGCTCTATTGTCCTATCTCATGTGAGTACATTTAATTGGTAGAAACTGATTAGTACCCAGAACCCTAGCTGCAAAGGAGTCTGGAAAATTTATTTTCACCTTTTCAAATCTTCCAAATCGAAGGAATGTGAAATAGTGGCCAAGAGGGCCAGTCCCCATTCAGCTACTCCGCAGACATACACGGCCTGTGGATACAGATTCAGCACCTCCAGCGATGACACTAGCAAGATCCACTTGCTTCTCCTTTATATAGTGCAACAATCTCCTGCACACACGAAACCCACTCACTCCCTCCCTTGAAGAAGAAACCCATGGCTCGAGCCTTCAGTATCCATGTCTAGTCCTTCACATTGTTCATTCTTCATTGTGTCAAAATGAGACACTATATTGTACCCTGAGATACCCTGAGATATCTATAACCTAAAGATTAGACTATGAAGTTTAAAGCCGGGAACATACCTTATATAAAATAAGTGAGGAGCAGAAACAAAACTTGCTTAATAGATTAAAAATATGTATATATTAGATTAAATAATAGATTAAAAATATGTATATAACAGAGAAGAAAAGAAACATGCATAATTGCTGTTCTTGTTTCTGCCACTGATCATATGGCCATGGTTGGTATTTCTAATTTCCATCTTTCACATTACATTCTACATTCCCAGATGCCTTTACCTTCAGCTGGCACATCTGCTGTTGAGGGTCTTATACTTCTTGAACAACTCAAACTTCCATTCCTGAAGAGTGAGTCCTTGTATGGAGTTTCTGAAGGGTCCTAAGAACCACTCCCTACCTCCAGGCTTTCTTGTCCAGCTGTACTTCCGCCTCCCACTGTACTGCAACAAACCTATTTCCCTTTAATAAGCAGAATCATTCAGTCCAGTTAATTCAGTAACTGCTTTCATATTCACTAGTTTACATGAACTGGTTCAATGAGATAACATATGTCTGATCTTTCTCTACATTGGCATAAAATTCACCCACTGTAATCTTTGGAGTTCTTGAGGTCTAATCTTGACAATCACTTGCTTCCTCATAGGCAGCTGTTAATTTCAGAGCTTTGGGCTCTTAAGGTTCAAAGGGACGGAAGATGAGGTAGGTCTGCAGTTGCAGCATGTTCTGGGATCATAGAATCATTTTTTTCCCTTCACTGTCCCCACTCTCAGCCAAGAGCCAAGGTGTTTTAGCAATACAGGTGCCAGAGGATGGCTGAGGTATTACTTCCAAAATTATATCCTAAAATCCTGATTTTATTCATAAAAATCTCTAAACAATGTTTTGCATGCATGTATTCTTGCTCTGACATATTTATCCTTTCTTCTACTACATTCTTGTTCACTTTTTTCTATATTCATTATTTTTATGAAAGAAATGTAGTTATTCTTACCAGTATTATAACTATTTAATGCCATTTTTGAACACTTATATAGACACTAAATACTAGGAATATATTACCTCACTTAATCCTTTTAATAATTCTGAAGATAATAATTGATATCTTTTATACATAAGGATACTGATGTAAAAGTTAAGTATCTTGCACAACATCAAACACCATTAGTAATGGAACCAAGAGCTCAGATTTAAATCCCATCTGTCCAGTTCCTGAGAGAGTTCCTGTCCCCTTCAACAGAAAGTAGGAACAGAGATTCAAGTTTTTCTCAAACTTGTCAAAGCTTTTGATACAAAGGCCCTATTCCTCAGTAATCTTACATATTTTCCTACCTTCATATGGATCATTGGGAAACAAGGTTTCTTTATTCTTACATTTTCCCCCTTGCATAGATGTCAGGAGGTGAAAGCCTAAAAATATAGTAGTAATCCAAAATAAGTTGGTTTAAATCCTGTTTCCCTAAATACAGGGAGATAATTTTTCTTGGTTTTTACCTTTTAGTTTGTTAAGAACAACTTACATAAATTCTGTATTTTTCCTCTATCAGAAATTTTGTAAGACAAATACTTTAAGTGGAGCTGTCTCTATGTATCCTTCTGATTCATCTCTGATAATGCTACTTTTGATCAATTGTTGAACATCCCAGGAGTGCTCAGGGCTCTTTTAAGTATATGCCCCGACATTACCATGTGACTTGACCAATCAATTACTCTTAAGGTCTTCAGTGTGCTATTTGTTTGATGAATGGCTCAGTATTTCTACAGCTGATATTCATAACAGATTTCACTCCATGGTCATATAGCCTGGATTTCTGCATTTCATGGTCAATTTGCATACAGTTAAGGAAATGTTCCCCAGCTATCACTGATCAGTTGGAAAATAGATATATCAAATACTATAGCTATCCTAGAGGAAAAACAGATGTAAATCAGTTAAAATGTTTGTCTAAAAGTCTATAACTTATTACTAAGTGATGATCCCTTTACATTTTTACTGTGCATTGAGATGCAGAAAACAATTCTAAATGACACATGACAGAATAGAGCATTCCCACTGGAACCTTTAACTTCTCGGAGACTATGATTCAGATTGTTTTGCATTTGAGATTAGCATTGAAGCACCCCCAAATTTAGGAATAAGTTATTCATAAAACTACAATTTTATTCAAGTTGCACAATTCATATTGCCTAAAAGAGATCATCCCATTTAAAACAAAATCAGAGATGACTATCTCCATTAATTCTGACAACTCATCATGAGGGCTGCTCCTACTAATATGATCTCCTACTCATAATTTCTACCTGCCATAAACTTATTTAGATTTTTATGAGAAAACACACTATAAATTTATTTTGGTTTGGAAACCACTGTCAAGCTAAATTGTTTATATAGAGTTTATTTTTCATTTGTCCTTTTATTTGATCATTCATTTAAGAAAATGATTGAATGCTTGCTCTATGATTAATAAAGATATATACTCCTAGACACCTAAATGTTGACATTGAACTTTTTATCTGCTCATCCTGGAACTCCATTACCTTAGTGTTTTGTAGACCTGAGCCCTTCCTTCTCAGGCAAGCCTATCCAGACCACCCAGGATAAGAATTGTACCCTCTGATACTAGCTATCAAAATTCCATGAGTAGATCTTTATAGCACTTTTCACGAGTACCTATCTGTTACATACCTACCTACTGATCTATTGTTTATCCTTGCCACCATGCCCCCATCTCTCATGCATGTGCTCATGCACAATGAAATTTAATTCTATAGGGCAGGGAACTCATTTTGCCTTGAGGAGACCAAGCGAGCTGATGTTTAACAATGCCCGAGACTTTACATCAGACAATGAATATCTCTCTTATCCTCATGAGCATTTTTTTTTTCCCACACAGTTAAGTGACTTGCTCAGTCTCTCCTCTTCCCTTGTTCCCTACTGGCTGTCTCTTCTCTATCCCCCTAAAAACAAGCAGAGGAAAAACAAAACCTAACCAAAGCACTTTCATTTTTGTTAGGAAGCTATTCAGTTCAGTTCTCTATAGCATCCACCTCAAACTTAGTTCAAGGTCTCCTTTTGTATTCCAAAAGATTTCATTTAAACTTTGAAATTACAGTTTATGACTTTACAGAATGCACTTCTCTCCCCGCGTCCCTGCCAGTGGAGGGTGGGTGGGGGAGGAGTTTCATACTTCCAGTTTTGCTAGCAAGAGTGCCACATTTCTATTACAAGATTAGTCCTATATTTCTAATTATTTTTACTCATTGAATATGCAATCTGTATTGGATTTGAGCAGTTTTAAATTTTCTTCCTTGAGGAAAAAGAAGCATTATGGTTCTTATTGCCAAAAAAGCATTACATGAAATTGGCTTTAAAAAATGTAATGTCTCAACTGCCCAATTCTGTCCACAAATTGTTTTAAAGCATCACCTATTTAATCATTGCAACAACTAACTCCTTTAAGAATGAAAGGTGGGTTTTCTGTTTTGTTTTTTTCTACTTTCAGACAGAGTGGGGAGATTTCAGCCCTTTCCAGGTCTTAAAAACACAGCCTACGTGACAGGCCACTGGGATGGGGCCTGTAGAGAGAAGGCTGGACAATGAGGCAGTGAGGATGAGCTGGAGTGGCCATCCTGTGTCCAGACAGCACCTCTCCTATGTGTCCTTATCCCTTCCTCCTACTTGGGAGGACTGGCAATAACTACTGGTTTCCACTTCTGTAAAACCATGTGGAACTTGACAATATTACCACTACCCCTCCTCAAGGGAAGGGAATGGACCTAGAGCCACATCTGCATGTTCTAATGACTTGATCCTTAATCCACTTCGACACTTTTGGGACTCCTGGGTGGCTCAGTGGATTAAGTGCCTAACTCTGGACTTCAGCTCATATCTTGATCTCAGGGTCATGAGTTTAAGCTGCATGTGGAACCCACAAAAATAAAGAAAGAAAGAAAGAAAGAAAGAAAGAAAGAAAGAGAGGAAGGAAGGAAGACTTTCAAAGAATTAGGTCTTCCAATAGGTGAGAACAGGGAAAACTCCTAAACATCTTAAGAATAGGAAGTGGGGAGGCAAGAAACTTTATTATACATGTGAAGTTGCTAACCTTCTTGGTAGATTCAGCTTCTACCCACCTCCTACCTCCAATAAGGTCATAGGTTCAGTGGCTACATGTCTTCATTGAGCAATCAGCTATCACAGCTAGATTCAGTTGGGCTCTTCCTGACCCTACTTGCTTAAGGTATTAATAAGCCAGCCATTTAACATGGTCACTGACCACCAGATTATTTATCTTTCATTCTCATGGCTCTAAAGAGTTCAAGTTTCTGTCTAATCAGGAATCAGCTGATTGATTAAAAGTTAAAGTGGCACCAGAATGAGTAGTCAGGGAGAATCTTTGCTCTAAATAATCTTAAATGTCTCCAACCAATGGAGCATCACAGCCCTATCATGAGTGGCCTTTGTTAACAAGCCCACCTTTAGCATGTCCATGTCTCCCTGTACAGACCAACTTGTTTCTAATCAGGGAGTATTGATCTTCTCCACAATTATCTGTCAAACCAACATCTACAGCAAACATTCAAACTCCAAAAATTACATACCTCATTTTGCTATATCATCTTAATTGAATGTAAGATTCAAGGAATGCCATCCTCAGCAGTAAATAAAAGTCCATGATAATAGTGGATGAAAATTTTTCCCTCTTAATCCCTATTTCCTGGACATTGTCTATGTCACTTACTTCTGATCACTTTATTTTCTTGTTGTTGTTTAATTGCAAACTTTGCACAGGCTAACATAGTTACTAACTCATGTAAAGTCCAAAGAAGTCACTGATAGCATAAAACAAACTTATACTGGTATATGTAGAACCATGGCATGTATCTTGATCACGTGAAAACACCTGCCTAAAAACAGCTGAAGGTTCTGGAGATATAAAGTCTATCTACGACTTGGAACTCTATAATCTAAATCACTAATCATCTAATTAGATCTTTCTGAACTAATATAATTTGAATCAATAGAGTAATACTTAATTTCTTATATATTTCTGTGCTAAGCCCATGAAGCTAATTCATTAAAAATTATTCAAATACTGGTTTCTTTCTCCAATCTTCTGCAGTGCAGTACCAATGATTCTTTTCTTTTTTGCTTGTGATAGTTATTTCATAAATTTCTTTTAAAATCCAATATATATTATATCAGAGAATAAGATAATTTGAGTGTGGTTATCAAACACACAGACCCTCCCAGGGTAAACCAGAAAAAAATAGAAATTATGTTTGCCACCTTAAAAGAAGATTGTGATGTATCATATAGATGATAATTTCAGAGATATAAAAATTATGATTAATAAAATGGAGTTCTAATATAGTATCTCTAAGAAAAAATAGCAAATATTTTGTTTACTGTTTTTCTTTTCCCTGTCAGCCCTGAGATGTGCTAATTTTTTATTGACATAAACTTGACATGTAATGTTGTATTATTTTTACAAATACAACATAATGATTTGATATATGCATATATTGTGAAGCGATTATAATTAGTTGACATCCATCACCATACATAGTTACAATTTCTTGTGATGAGAATCTTTAAGACCTTATCATGTTTTAAATATACAATACAGTATTGTTAACTCTAGTCACCATGCTGTACCTTACATATCCAGGACTTATTTATAGCTGGAAGTTTGTACCTTTTCACCACTTTTACCCATTTCCCTTTTATTGTTTTGTAGTACATAATCCAGCTATGTATAAAATTTTCTGTGGTTTAACATTTTTATGGTGCTTTTCTAGTTAATGATAGGCAAATATAAAAAGTGTCTTTTGCATTTGTAAAATACTGTCATTTATTATTTCAACTGATAGTTTATTGAGTTATTAGTTATTCTTTACTGAACATAGTCTAGCTTGTAAGAGGCCAACCCCTAACAAGAGTGCAACAACACAACCCCATGCATAGCCTGGAGTCACAAACCACCAAAGCCAGTGGTCTTCTGGCCACCTCTGGGCAACTCAACTACTTTGGTTAAGAATTCTTGAAAAATAAATTGATTTTAAGTGATATGAACACCAAGCCCACTCAACTGGTTTCACTCTCCTACAGCAGATACTGACCATCTCATTAATAATTAAAAACAACAGCTGCTAATGTTTGGGAACAAGATGGCTAATTTACATATCCTGGATTCTAGCAAGGGTTCTCTGGCAGGACTCACCAAATCCGTGGAGGATTAGGTTTTCTCCCAGGCAGGTAAAGGGCAGGGAAGGCATCTACAGCTCCAACACGAATAATAATAAAGTCGAAAAGTAGCAGATATTTGAACCATATCAATTATTTATCTAATTATGAGGTTATTAGTCATCTAAGATTACTCAGCAAGCAACTCCAAAGATGATGAGGTACTAACATACCAAGTGTTGTCCTGAATCATCAGGCATGCAAAACTCCAACAATGCTTCAACATTAATTAACTTTAGGATCGGACAGATGACTAGAAACATGGGGATATGGTAAAAATGTTCTGTGTAGACAACACTGGATCTTTGGAGGCTGAAGGGAAGTGCAAGCACAATGTTTTAGATGAAATGATTCTTTATCTTCTGAGGTTATCATTTGGGGCAACTGTAGGTATCCTTATTCCATGGTGTCTGATAGTTCCCTGAGACTGGTGTTTGTTCTGTGGAGCATTGTTTTTAGGCCCAACAAGTCAATACCAAGGTAGGATTCTCTATTCACTGCAAATCTCAACAGTTGTCCTAACATATGCATGCTGGTCATGAGACAGAACAAACACACCCCAAAGATGTTCACACACAAATCCTAGAATCTGTGAGTACGTTACCCTACAGGGCAAAAGGGACTTTTGCAAATATGATTAAGTTAAGGATGCTGGGCTGGGAAGACTATCCTGTAGTATATAGGAGGGCATAATGTACTCATTAGGTGACTAATGAGAGAAGGATGGGAAGAGGTCATAGATAAGGAAATGTCATGACAGAAGGGAGACCAATGAAAGAGAGAAAAATAGTCAGAGATTTCAAAATGCTAGGATACTGTCTTTGAAGATGGAGGGAGGGGCTACAACCCAAGAAATGTGAGAAACCTCTAAAAGCTGGAAAAGGCAAGACCATGGGTTCTCCCCAAGAACCCGCAGAAGGAACAAAGCTCTGTGGATCCATTTAAGATTTATGACTTCCAGAACAGTAAGACAATATGCAGGGTGTGTAGTAACTGTTACAGCAGCAATAGGAAACAAATACATTCACTAATCTCTCCCCAGAATAAATTCTTCAGTACCTTAAAATTTCTCATTTCTATACCAAGGCAGTAGGGATGATAAGCTAATTAAATAGCACAACAGTTGCACTACTTCCTGTTTACATTTAGGAAAAAAAATCATTTGTTTAAACAAATACAGGGAGTTTTGAAGTTTCCCCCACGAAAACATGAAGTAGACGGATTATACAAGAGACAGAGTGGGCTATCCTGCTGCCCTCTTAGATTCATAGGAATACAAAGCATAAAATAAAATTATTGCTCTGTAGGAGTCCCACCCATAGAAAAGATAATTCCTATAAGACATACAACTTTAGCAGATAGAACTTTATGAAAAACATTGCAAAACTTAAATATCTGAATAAAAATGTCTATCTGGGGAAAGCAACAGAGCCCCCAGAGGAATCATGCATATACCACCTAAATCAGGAAGCTGGAGCTGAAGGAAGCAGGTATTTGGGAATTATCAGTTGAATTACAGCCTTGAGTCTTGAGTCCTAGGATTTAGTGACTAAAGACTTAGTCCCAGCATACCCTGGGTCCTAACCACATCCTAGGTGAAGAGCATAATTGTAGTTGTTTGCAGTATTCAGTAAAGTTCATTCCCACTTCCAAAAGCAAGCATAATGTTTTGCCTCCAATTCCTCCAGAATGTGTGGCTTAATGGAAGTAAAAATGACTCCAGTCTACTTTTACTGCACTACAGAAAGTCCAGGATCTAGCCCAGTGTTTCAGAAGATACCTAAGGATGGGGCAAACTTGTCTCCTCAATTCTTACTCCACAGGCCCTCTGAAGGGCACTTCGACCTGACACAGTCCTTCCATCTACATTCTTAAAGCACCGTGACACAAGCCCATTTTCTGTCATGCATTTTTCTAAAGATTTGGGTATGACTAAGGAGTTCTAAAGCACAGCATAAAACAGCAAACAACTTAAAATTCAATGTCAGGCACAACTATGGAATTCCCTAATTATCCTGGCCGACTGAGGGCCCCTTCTTCCTCCCTAGCCCATTCTTTCTTCCCTTACCTCCCTTTTCAGTTCTCCAGAAAACAACTCTGTCTCCTGTCAATCCGCTGCAGAGACCAACTCACCTCCTTTTGTTGTAAGAGAAACCAAGAGAAACCGGGCTGCCCAGCAAAATGTCTGCGAAGGTGTTTTCCAAACAAAAGAGCAGTGTGCTCCTGTGAATCCCAGCTTCTTCTGAGGCCACAGGTGCAGACCACAGGCAGCTTCTGAAATAGTGACTTAGTCTCACTAGTAGATGGGGAGACAATCTTTGGCCCAGCAGGGACTCGCTGGTCAGGCAGCCTCCAGCTGTAGCTTATTTCTTCAACTCAGTGAGCACCTGGAACTCATGTTTAGAAAAAGAAAAAACAAAAAACAAAAAATTTTTAGTTGGCTTAAGCCTCTGTCCCTTCACTAGGGCCTAAGATATTGGATAGGAACTCACAAAACTTCTGACATAAACCATCAGAAACCATGCTTAATCCCAATTTTGGACAAATAGTCCCAACTGAGAAAAATTGTCACACATGAAAACATTCAATAGTTCCAAAGAAGACAACCGATATGAAGAAAGAATTCAAATGCCACCTTCTACACAGAGTTAAAACACAAGCAGTTATTCTATCAAAAAAAGTTTAGAAATTATTTAATTCCTATTTGCAAAGACATTCAAGGGACTATTATATTTACGAAGCTAAAGGAGTTATTCATGGAAATGTAGCAACTCCCCAGCTATATCCCATATCTCCTTAATGCCAGTAAATGCTAGAAATTAATGGGACTTCTATAAATTGCTGAAGAGGGAAAATGTTTGTAGCCAATAATTGGATATTTAACCAAATTTTCATTTGTACTTATTGGCAACTAAAAAAACATGAAAATAAATTTTAAGTTATGCCATTTACATTCACTCTAAAAAAAACTGTAAAAAGTATTCAAATAAACTGAGAAAAGAAACAAAATGGTAAATATGTTACCTACAAAGTACGTGATGATAAGCATGGAAACCAGTAAAACAAAATAGACTCATTCAGCAATTCTCAATTCTGGCTACACATTTTAATTATCTCATAGCATTAACAAATACATACATACATAAAAGTATTCACAGGTTATTGAATTGCTGCTCTTGGTAGGGCCCTAGACATGAGAACATGGACTTCTCTCAATGACTCTGAAGTGCAGGGTTGAGAACACTAGTTTAATTAATTTCTATCTGGGATAGGGGGAGGACTGTTATGGACATGGGCGATGGAGATATGTGTGAGCTGGAGAACATAATTTTTTAAATGCTGTGTTGGCTTCCATTCAGTTTTGGGTCTAAAAACATCATTGAAAAACTATACTCTGTCAGGCTTTTTGATAAGTGATGGGGTGGGGTTAAATTACCATTGAAATAGGCCCAATCCCAGAATTCAAGAAATATAGAGTCTAGGGATAGAGACTGTAAGAAAACAGACACAGTACACTGTGTTGAGAGACGTGAGAAGACTACATAGGGATTGCGAGGTGGACCCCCTTAGAGAACCTCAGGGAGGTCCCTGTCCAGAGGAGCTGATATCTAACCTAAAACTTGATCTGCTTTTTTTTACTCATAAACAATTCATTCAGGCACAACTTACAATACCTTTTTCTCTTATTCTAGTTCACTATACTTGCCTTCTAGTTCATACCTTATTAGAACAGATAGATTAGATAGAGAGGGGTAAATCTGTAGGCACAGGTCTACTGTTCAGAAACAAGTGAGTCTGAGGGCTGGTACAACAGAAAAGCCCATAGAGGAAATCAAAGCAGATCCCAAAAGCACCATAGTCTCAGGACATTTTAAAGAGGAAAAATTACCTTGCATATCTCAGTGTTTCTCAAAGCCTATAGTGAGAGTTCATCATATCTATAAAAGATATTTAATAAAGGTCTAAACATTGCTGTCAAGTTTTTAAGTGTATAGGAAAATATAATCTAGGTTTTAAGGGTGAATTTTCTGTGAGGTATTTGAGAAAGAGGGAATTGTTTTCCTTCAGCCCTTAAATTGTGTCCCTGAGCTATTATTCAGCTTCTGAATTCATGCTTTGCCCAGTTTCCTTGGGGCTAGTAATAGTTGTACCATCTAGAGCTTCCACACCACACTCTTCCTCTACAAGATGTTACTCCTCCCTCACAGACTTCAAAGTCAAGCAAGAAGTATATGGGATAAGATATATTCTCTTTAAGTGCCCCGTGTTTAATTCCCCACAATACAACTAAAACTTTCTATGGTAATATGGGTTTTACTGAGGACTTTGGATAGCAAAACGAATTTGAAATGTATTCAGGAATATTTCCAAATAAAAACTGCATGTTGTATATGACTAACCTTCTGGTCCCAAGGGGGCAAAAAGCACAAAAATGGTACCATTCACATGAGTTGTCTTGTGGACATACTGCGGTTTCCAGCTTGCTCTCCTGTCTAGAGTCCATTACCTGCTTAGAGGGTATCTCTCGTCCCCACCTTAACAATGGGAATCCCTCCTCCTCTTAGAAAAACCCAAGTTGTTTATCTGAGTGGGCTTATCTGACTTTAAAATCCATCCAATTCTCTCCTCACTGAGAAAATCTATATACTGATTTGCTTCAGTATGTTTCCCAAAGCACAAGTAATTCATACTATAATAACACCACAGCACATGTAGGAAAGGGGAGGATGGCTCGAGAACAAGCGAGGATAAACCTGGTGTTCAGTCCCCGCCTGGCCCCTGTGCTATCTCCCCATTAGTGTGAAGTGCAGATATGATCGCTCTCTCTTCCTGATCCTCCAAATGGTAACTATTGAGTCAAACGCAGATCCCACTTCCAAAGGCAAACCTTTCATTTTACGAGACAGAAAACTAAAAATCCACCTAGAGGAAGATAAAAGTTTTCTTAACTGCCACCAATACCATGGCAGTTAACTTTTTATTGAGCAGTTTCTCAACTGCTCAATACCATGGCAGAGGTGGCACTTTACACAGGTGTGCAATACGTACAAAGCAGGGCAGCTCTCCTCTGTGTTACATTGCTTGCACAAGGCACTTCTGTGCCTCTTGACCCCTGAGGAGTAACCTATTACAAAAGCATCCTCGTTGCCTTCACCACTTTTCCCCAACAAGAAATGCTCAAGAGGAGATTTAAAATGGAAATATTCTACATTTTTTTCCAATTTACCTTTTGAGACAATTCAAAATTTTAATTATAGCTTACTTAGTGGCTGGCTCTCCATTGACCAAGGTGCGACTGATTTAATCTAAGAGAGTACAGTATGTGAGCTTTCTTGGTCTTCTGGCTGGAAAGTATGTGCGTTTCATCCATCCTAGGTTGTCTTTGCAATTATAAAGAAAGGATGAGATCTCATGGGGAGGAGATAACTCTCAGAATCTTGGGAGAGGCCAAAGGCCATGAATTTTTAAGAGCTGAATATACTCTCTCCAGGGGGAATGACATATTTTTTGCAGGTTAAAAGGGCCTGCTAATCCTAACTTCAGAATCATGAGTTACTAAATAATGGTCCTGTAAACACTAAACTAATGATGTAAAATAAAACCTTCTTGGGAAACAAGAGTTACTCCAGTAAGAGAAAATGTTGGAAACCTGTCCTCAGCAGGTTTGTCCATGTATCAAAGACTTCAGTTATCTTGGGCCTCGAAGGAGCAGATAAATGTTCCTCTCACTCAATTCTTCTAAGAGACAATCCCAGTGGCAAGGAAAAAAGAGACCAAGATTTATTAATTGTACATTCTACTGAATTAGATCTGGCTTAATATTATATTTTTTTAAATTTATTTATTTGTCAGAGAGAGAGGGAGAGCGAGAGAGCGAGCACAGGCAGACAGAGTGGCAGGCAGAGGCAGAGGGAGAAGCAGGCTCCCTGCCGAGCAAGGAGCCCGATGTGGGACTCGATCCCAGGACGCTGGGATCATGACCTGAGCCGAAGGCAGCCGCTTAACCGACTGAGCCACCCAGGCGTCCCTTAATATTATAATCTTAAAGGGTTAGTTGTACTGTAGCTTTACTGGAAAACTCTTGGTTATAATCCTAATTATGATTATAGAATTCTGTTTTTATTAACTCATCAGCAGTGCCTCATCAATTTAATCTGACACTTACATATTTTACTTTTTAAAGGAAAAGGACTATAAAATAATCAGATGAACCTTATAGGAGTAAATACCCCAAACACATTGTCCAGAATTGAGAGAAGCATATTATGCGGAATCCATCTGAAAGGCTGTTTTGGAATTTGGCAGAGGAACCATTCAGCTATAGCCTGAAGATAAGGAGATATAGAGGAAAATCAAAAGCTAACTAGTAGGGGAGAAGTATGCAAATAGGGCTGTGAGTTGGAGACAGCCTTATTAATTTTCAGAGGAACCTTGTATACAATTCCATGAACAAAGAACACTCACATTACAGATTCTGTACAGATTCACTGAGGAATAGAAAAGAAAAAAGGGGGAAAAAAAAGAAAACAAAACCAAACCAAATCCAAATCCAGTACAGTTAAAGGAGTGTGTGTGTGTGTGTGTGTGTGTGTTTGTGTGTGTGTGTCTGTGCGCACACGCACACATCACACGTAAAACTAGCACATGCATTAAAGCTTGATGCTGTCTGGAGCACATACAATACCTATCACTAGAAATCTGTTTACAGTTTTCATTTTCTAACACAACATCTTTTTGCAAAGAACAGGCCTCTTGCATTATTTATATTTGGAAGACTTGTATAATAAGGTACAGGTACATTTCCACTACACTGCATGCATTTCTATAAAGGTACTCAATAGCAAAACTGATGTGGAGACTAATGAATCTGGTGACTACGTTAGACTGCATGCCATTTTTATATATCACTACATTATTTTTATTGCCCGCTGTTATTTCCTAACATTCATTTTTAAAAATAAGCATCCATGCCCTTCTTTAAGATTTTCCATCTTCTGAACGATTCTCAGGATTACTCAGCTGCAAGACACTTCACAAACCATCAGAAAAACAATTGATAGACCTGAATTCATTCTGTTGGGATTTCCCCAAGGTTTGTCCTACAAAACATTTGTCTGATCAAACAACTATGTATTCAGGGTGTGTATGTGTGTGTGTTCATTCTTGGTGTTGTATATTCTATGAGTTTGGACAAATGTATAATGACATGTGCCCATCATTATGGCATCATATAGAGTACTGCCCTAAAAAGCCTCTGTGCTCAGGCTGTTTATCATTCCCTCCCTTAACCCTTAATACCTAGCAACCACTGATCTTTGTAATGTCTCCATAGTTTTGCTTTTTGCAGAGCACTGTATAGTTGGAATCATATGTAGAGTATGCAGCCTTTTTAGACTGGCTTTTTTTCCCCTTAGAAAGATGTTTTTAGGTTTCCTCCATGTCTTTTCATTATTTCATCATTCATATTTTTTAGAGCTGAATAATATTCCAATGTATGGATGTACCACCATTTTTTATCCATTCACCTACTGAAAGACATCTTGGTTTCTTCCAAGTTTTGGAAATTATGGACAAATCTGCTATAAACCTCTCTGTGTAGGATTTGGGTGTACATAGTCTTTTAGCTCATTTGGGTTAATACCAAGGAGTATGATGGCTAGATCTTATGGTAAGACTATATTTACTTTTATAGGAAACCACCAAGGTGTCTTCCAAAGTGGCTGCACCAGTTTTGATGACACTGAGTAAGATATTAACTATAAGTTATTCATCAATTTCCTTTATCAGTTTGGGAATGTTTCCTGCTATTCATAGTTTACTGAGAGCTTTTATCAGGAATTGATCTTGAATTTTAACAAGTGCTTTTCTGCATCCTCTTAAGATGATCATATATTTTCTTTCTTAGTCTGTCAATATGTTAAATTGTATTGATGGAAATTGGTTGTTAAACAAACATTGCATTTCTGGGATAAACCGCAGAACTGATCATGATCTACTATTCTTTTTATATACTGTTGGATATGATTTAATAAAAATTTTAAATCAATATTTTTCAGGGATATTATACTCAAGTGTTTGTTGTGGTAATTTTTATGTGTTTGTCTTGTTTTGGTACCAGAATAATTTTGGTCTCATATACAGAATTGGGAATAGTCTCACATTTTCAATTTTCTAGATCACTTTGTGTATAATTGATTTCATTTCTCCTTAACTACTTGATATAATTTATAAGTGAAAACATCTGGGCCTGGAGTTTTCTTTACAGAAAGTTTTTAAGTATAAATTTGATTTGTTTAATAGATGATAGGTCTGTTCAGACCATCTATTTCATTTTTGAGGTTTGATAGTTTACATCTTTCAAAGAAGTTGTTCATTTCATCTAAGTTGCCATTTTTTAAAAGATTTTATTTATTGATTTAACAAAGAAAGAGAGAGAGAGATAACAAGTAGGCAAAGCAGCAGGCAGAGAGAGGGGGGAAGCAGGCTCCCTGCTGAGTGGAGAGCCTATGTGGGACTCAATCCCGGGACCCGGAGATCATGACCTGAGCCAAAGGCAGAGGCTTAACCCACTGAACCACCCAGCTCCCCCAGAGTTGCCAATTTTATTGACAATTTTTTTCATAATGTTCTCATATTATCCTCTTAATATCTCTTAGGATATGTAGTGATATCAACTGTCATTCCTGATATTGGTAATTTGTGTCTTCTCTCTTTTTCCTTATTAGCCTGTCTAAAGTTTTATCAAGTTTATTGATCTTCTGAAAGAACTAGACTTTTATTTAATTGTCTTTTTTTTTAAATTTTTCACTGAATTCAACTCTGTCTTTATTATTTCTTTTATTCTGCTTATTTTGGGTTTAATTTGCTCTTCTTATTTTCTTCATAAGGTAGAAGCTGAGGTCATTGATTTAAGACCACTCATTTTTCCTAACATATGCCTTTGTGCTATAAATTTCCCAATAAATTCTCCTTTAGTGACAACTCACACACAATTTTTGATATGTTGCATTTTTGTGTTTCTTTCAGTTCAAAACATGGTGTAATTTCCCTCTTCTCCTTTGGTTCCTGGATTATTTAGAACTGTTTCATAGAGTTTTCAAATACTTAGGGATTTTCTAGAGAGATTTTCATTATTGATTTCTAATTTTTTTTTATTTCTAATTTAAATCCATTGCTACACAAGAACATAACTTTGTATGACTTGAATCATACTAAATTCATTGAGGCATTTTTTTATGGCTTGGAATGGGGTCCATTTTGGTAAATATTTTATGTGCTCTTGAAAAGAATGTGTATTCTGTTGTTGTTTGGAGTGTCCCATAAATTTAATTTGGTAAGTTGGTAGATATTGCTGTTCAAGTCTTGTATGTCCTTTATGATTTTGTAACTACTGGTCCTGTCAGTTATGGAGGGAGAGGGTTATTGAAATCTCCAGCTCTAATTTGGTTCTATTTCTTCCTCCTTGCACTTAGACTAGTTTTTGCCTCTTGTATTTTGAATATCTGCTATTAATACATAAACTTTTAGGATATGTATTAATGTTGGATAAATTGACTCCTTTAGCAGTATGAAATGACATTCTTTATCCAAGATCATCTTTTCTCTGAATTATACTTTGTCTGTTATTAATATAGCCACTGCAGCTCTTCTTTGATTCATGTGAGCAAAGTATATTTTTTCTTTCTTTTTACTTTTTTGCCTAGCTGTGGCTATATTTTTAAAATACTCTATTTGCATGCAGTATATAGATGAGTCTTGTAGTGTTTTAATAAAAAATGAGAACTGCTGCCTTTCACTTGGAGTGTTTAGACCACTTATATGTAATGTGATAATTCATGTAGTTAGGTTTATCTCTATCATCTTGTTATTTGTTTTGTAATTTTTTCTAATTTTTATCTTCTTTTTTTCTTTTCTGTTTTTCATATTAATAGATTTTTGAATTATTTCATTTAACACCCTTTGCTGGTTTATCAGCTAAAATTCTTTCTTTTGTTATTTTAGTGATCATTTTCAGGCTTACAGTATATTCTTTAGTTTATCACAGCCTACTTTCAACTGCCACTACACTGCTTCAGATATAAGAATGTTATGATACAGTACTTCCATTTTGTTCCCCCAGGCCTTTAAGATAGTGTTCCATAACTTTTACACATAGATGTATGATAAATCCCCACTACATTGCTATTATTTTTGTTTAAGAAGTCTGTTATCTTTTAAAGATCTTTAAATGATAAAAAAAAGTCTTATATAGTTTCCCATATACTTACTCTATTGAATGATTTTCTTCCTTGGTATCATTGGTGTCCATATATTCTTCTGGTGTAACTTTGCTCTACCTCAGGGATTTCATTTAACATTTCTTATCATGCAGGTCTGTTGCTGATGAATTTTTTCTCTTTTGTATTTATGAAGAATTGTTTATTTCATGTCAGTTTTTGAAAAAAATATTTTCAATGGGTATAAAATCTAGGATGACAAGTTTTTTTTCTTTCAATATTTTAAATATTTTCCCCTCTCTCTTCTCGCTTGCACTGTTTCTGTTGAGAACTGTACTGTCATCTATCTGTGTGTGTGTGTATTTCCTTACATTATGACAATGTAAGATATTCTAGCTTATTTTGTATATTTGCAGTCCTAGTCATAGAATCAACCATCTTGGGGCACCTGGGTGGCTCAGTGGTTAAAGCCTCTGCCTTCAGCTCAGGTCATGATCCCAGGGTCCTGGGATTGAGCCCTGCATCGGGCTCTCTGCTCAGCAGGGAGTCTGCTTTCCTTCCTTTCTCTCTGCTTGCCTCTCTGCCTACTTGTGATCTTTGTCTGTTAAATTAAAAAAAAAAATCTTAAAAAAAAAAAAAAAAAGGATCAACCATCTCTCCAAGGAAACTTGGTTCCTTTTATGGAAGAATAATATTAGGAACCAAAATCTAAGTCTCTGTTTTCTCAGCTATTCCCTATTGACTAAATCCTTTGTAAAAGGGAAATGTAAAATAATGAAGTTAGTAATAGATGGATGGATGCCAAAGGAGGCCCTTAGTGTAGGGAAGAATTTCTGTAGTAATAAAAATTTAAAAAGAGGGAAAAATAATTAAATTTCCTGTATTAAAAAAAAAAAGGATTTCTGTTCCTTGGAAAGTATCATAGCATAAACAGAGATGTGAGAGCTTATTATTAGCCTAAATAGAGATGTGAGAGCTTATTATTAGCCTTTTGAAATGTTTTAGTGGACAGAGAATTAACATCTAAAGTATATATAAATAATAATTCCTGTGGTGCCTATGTGGCTTAGTTGGTAGGGCATGAGACTCTTAATCTCAGGGTTGTGAGTTCAAGCCCCACATTGGGTTTGGAACCTACTTAAAAAAATAATTCCTGAAGTTCAGTAAGAAACATAAAAAATATGATATAAACATGGAAATTATAAGAATGTATAATATGTAGACTGTGATATCTAGTCAGCCATGAAGCATATAATCTGATGCATAAATTCACTAATAAACAGAGAACTGCAAGACACTGAGGCAGGCACTGCCTCTTCCAGGTAAGATGGGAGGTGAGGATACCTAGTTTGTGGCTAAATAATGCCATCACAAGGACTAAATAGGAAAAGCAGATACAATAGGAAAAGAAGTCTGTTTGAAGACATTAAAAGCTTTGTGTGGCATTGAAGAATTAAGAGAACATGATCTAATAGCAGAAACTTCAAGGATGTGAGTCAACATTCTGTAGCTGTTTCTCACATTGGGGTCTTTGTGGATTCTGGCACTAGGCAAGACTCCTGAGTATCTATAAAGCCCAAGCAAAAGATCTGATACTAAAAGGTAGAGAAAAATGAATTGAACTTGAACTATCAAGGAATTAGTGAGAAAAAACAAAATGAACAAACAATGAAAATGAAAACTTAAGAGACTTGAATAGCTAAAATTTCATGAAAAGGGAGGGAATATCATTAAGTCCTACAGTGAGATATTTGCTAAATTCTTAAGTTGAGACTAATAAGAGACTAATAAGCTAGGAAAAGGAAAAAACAAAACAAAACAAAAAAACCTCCAAAAAATGGAGAAGAGTATCTGACAGTCTTTGGTGTTGATGGACAAAGGACTAGAGGTCGGGATACAACAGAGGAAGAGGCTCCAATGTACAACACAGGCTCTTAGTTATAATTCCTACAGGGATACACTCTAGAAGAAGCAACCAATCAGAAATAGAAACCTTAGCAAAAATGTAACCCTGTTGATAAGATATCAATACACAGTATCATGGATGTTTCATGAAGTTAAGCATACCTCAAGCAGAATAAATACAAAGAAAATCATACCAGTATACAAATAAAGCAAAACTGATGAAAATAATAAAAAAATAGCAAAATTTGGAGAGATTTTGCTTCAAAATTACAATAGTTAAAATTAAGGTCTCAAGAGAATTTATGGAAGATAGGAGACAAATGATTTTTTAATATTTTGGAAAAAAATTACTATCCATCTAGAATTCTATATATAGCAAAAACGTATTTTAAGTTTAAGCAGAAATAAATATATATTCAGAAACCTAAAGGCTAAATAAAATTACCAGCATACCCCAATTAAAATAAATTCTGATCTTACATCCCACCTTAATAAAATAATTTCAGATAGAAACCAAAAAATACAGGCTATAAGAAAAAGCAGGAGAAAGAGGTTCTTGATGTTTGTATATAGATTAATCTAGGTCTTCTCCAGAGATATCAGTTTTGCAAACAGCAGTTTCAAGTCAATAGAGATTCCTTTGGCTTCTTATATCCAGGACAATGGTCATCTACATACCTTGTGTTATTGTAACTAAAAGCGTCCACCTGGGTGACTCAGTTGGTTAAGCTTCAGCCTTTGGCTAAGGTCCCGATCCCAGAGTTAGGCCCCACATTGGGCTCCCTGCTCATCTGGGAACCGGTTTCTTCCTCTCCCTCAGCTCCTGCCCCTGCTTGTGCTCTCTCTCTTTTTCTCTCTCTCTCAAATAAATAAATAAAAACCTAAAAAGAGAGAGTGTGAGAGAGAGAGAGAGATTTCTAAATAGGAAGATTCCTCCCAACTGACCTGAACTCTCCATCTTTACATATAGGAGAAGCTGTCATTCTATTTACCTTCCTCAATGGAAGTGCATTAAATATATACCTTGAGAAATCACATAAGATAAACAACTTACTTAATATTAGGGAGTCAGAGAAGACTTTCTGAAAGAAGCAGTATCACAATCTGGCTCCCAAAAGTAAAACTTTGCAGGAAGATACATATAGTAATGTTAGAAAGGGCAGGATGCATTCAGTAAAACACCAATGGTCCAGTATGACTCAAACTTAAAATAAGAAGGAATTCGGAGAAATGTCAAGAGATGGAACTGGGAGGGGCAAATAGAAGGAAACCAGATCATAAATGGGTTTCTGATGCTTTTTTGATGCAAGAAAAAAGAAATGCATTACAGAGAATGGGTTGATAATATGCAAATGCAGATAGGAAATCCATTAAGAGCCTTGGCATAGTGTTTATTTTAACATATAGAATCTGTAGGTTTTTATGGGAAGCGAGCTCAAGTCACCCCATCCCCTTCTCACTCTACAACCAAAGAACGAGAATACCTGTCTGAATTGGTCATGTTCACAAGCCATTGATTAGAATTGATCTGTCCTTCCTTTGGTGTTAGTCTTTCAGAGATCTCTGTCTTCTTCCCAGGACTTACGGAAATAAAGAGATGGCTCCATGTCTGCTTCCTATCATCAGGAGACAATATCATTCTCTCTCTTTGAACCAGGTTCACCCTAGCTCTGACATCTCACTGTCAATTTCACTCTTTCAGGTTGCGTTTCCTTCAACATTGCTGACCTGGGTAATTTATTCAAGCTGCTACAATATATCACTCCTGGATTCTCAGTAGCTGAACACAACAAAGATTTATCCCTGCCTCACAGGGGTAGGACAGGAAGTATGCTTCATGGCTGGGGATCAAAAGGTTGAAGGAAGGACCCCTGTTCTAATGCCTCTGGCCGGTAGTGACACACATCACTTCTCACAGGCCATCCAGTCAGAACTAGTTACCAGTTACCAGGCCTCAAACTAACTTCAAGGGAGGATGGGAAATACAGAGGAGCAAACAGATTATTGCTTTTCTCTCCTGAAGAGACATGAGTGCTCTGGAGTCTGTCTCTCTCTCTCATAAACAGATATCTGGTTGGACGTATTTGTTTGTTTGTTTGTTTAAGCAATGACACATGGATTATCCTATTTGACTCTCTCTACAACCCAGAATACAGGCTTCAGAGAGTGTGAGAAATCTGCCCAAGGTCACAGCGCTGGTAATGGAGTGATCCAAGACGCTCACTGAGAGCTCCTATCCCTAAACGCTATTACAGTGGTTCTCAATCTTCAGCCTCTTCATCCTGTACCAAATTCACATTACTGAGCTCCACACCCAACATTTCTGATTCATGGGTCTGGTGGTACCCAAGGATTTGCAACAAGTTCACAGTGATGCTAGTGTATCAGGGATTGAGCCCAGACTCCTATACAGGGCTGCTGTGTACATCACAGTAGTATCCATGAGTGAAAACTGCAAAGTGTTACCTATAGTGAAGTATTGAAACAAATAAAACTTTTCAAACAGGAATAATTGTTAGAGAATGGGACATGCTGTCTGCTCCATTTTCAGACCCGTAACAGCCACCTTTTCCTGATAAGTTTTTCTCGCCGAGATACAGAGCAGAGGCCAGACTGTGGTTTCTGAATAAGTGAGGCTCATGGGCTTGCCTCCTCTTCTTCTGAGAAGGGCATTGGCAGACTTTTTTTCTCTAAGCATCCCATATGCCCCAACCCACAAGGAGCTCTGGTGTACACATTCTCTGTTTAGAGGGGAAGGAGAGCAGAAACAGTTTTTCATTTCTTTCTGCCCATGCCTCTGGCAGGCATAACCATGGCCCATCTGTTCTCTTCTCAGATTCAGCCCACCCTTGCTCTTTCTTTTTCTTCTAGACTTCACATTTTCCAGAAGGACAGAGTGATTAGCAGGTACTCCTCCTCAGCTTTCAACTTCTCAGACTGTCTGAAGTGCTCCCTCCCTCAACATTGCAAACCTGTTTCTAAAAGTAAAAGTCCCTAGGGGTTGGCAGCAAAAACACTGATTTATACATATGCACACCTGACTTTTCTTATTGATATACCTGGTTTTTAAGTAATAAAAAAGTAAAAAGTAATAATGTATAAGCAACTGAATTTTTTCAGTGTCTGAACTATCCTATTCTAACATGTATAGTGAGAGAAATTAACAGAAATTTGTGAAGATATACGTCACCTACTTCCTCTAAAGTTACCTATCATCAATAAATTCTAAGGAGGGATATTGCCTGACCAATCTGAGAATTTGTGTACTATATTCTAAGACTTGTTTCCTCAGTATGCTGTTTTACTATTCTGCTCCTAAACACAATACAAGACTGTTGAGTTGAGATGTTTGTGGGAGGTGAGCTGTCCTTAACTTAACCCCAGAGACGGCAAGGTGAGACTGAATAAGTACCAAGCTTCCCTATGTGTGCATAGGTATTATGCAGGTAATTTGGGGGTTGAAGAAACAGAAACCATTGTCCCCAAAGGACTCCACAACTCCCCCACCACAATACAAGGTGACTGCTGTCTTCATTAGCTATGTTGTGGCAGCACAGCCAGACCAGTCCTCATCTACCCATTCCTCCTTTGGGTAACCATGAGAATTACTCACAGGACTTCAGCCAGCATATTCTAAAAGTGAATGAATGATACTACATAGAGAGAATTATCAAAGATACTCAAAAAGCCTTTTAAAAAGCTTAGCTGGATGCACTTCGCAGACCAGGAATGGATGTAGGCAACAATGGTGGGTCGGACACAAGCACATTCACCTAAATTGAATTGGTTTTTACAAATGTACAAAACTTCCCCAGATCTTCAGGTCTTCCCAAAGGCTAATTTGCCAGAGTGCCTGCTGGATTCAAAGAAGGGTGCTGTGGAGCCACCACTGACGCAATGGGACTAATCCATTCAGACAACAGGACATTGATATCAGGAAGCAAAGGGGACTTCCCACGGTGGTAGAGGATTATAGGTAGGGGTGAGTAGGAAAGAGAGGAAAGATTCTGGACATACATTCACTACCTCTCATTTTGAGTTTGACATCCTTTTCTTTCTTCAGTTAGGCAAGAAATACTAAGGGACTGGAACTAAAGAAGATGCGGGGTGAACAGGCAAGGTTGCTGGCCTTGCGATGCTCATAGTCATATGTGGTGAGGAGTATGTGCACACCTCACGGTTTCTTTTTTTTTTAATATTTTATTTATTTATTTGACAGAGAGAGAGAGATCACAACTAGGCAGGGAGGCAGGCAGAGAGAGAGAGGAGGAAGCAGGCTCCCCGCTGAGCAGAGAGCCCGATGCGGGACTCGATCCCAGGACCCTGGGATCATGACCTGAGCCGAAGGCAGAGGCTTTAACCCACTGAGCCACCCAGGCGCCCCACAGCTCACAGTTTCAAATGGCAGAAAATGATGTGTTCTTTAAGAGGGAGACAGAAAAGCCATGGAAGAAACTGCGAAGAAAATCTGTCAACTGTAAGGTCTGAGGCAAACTCGGAGAGGAGGTAATTCTGAGAAGCTTGAGGCAGAGATGACACCTTCAGCCATAGAGTTTATAAGATCATGGCAGGTGGAGGGACTCACCTAAGCAGGGATGGAAAAAAAATAGGGAAAGCTTGGGTGGATTTGGGGAAAATGTTAAAGGTACTTTTAAACGAGGGCATTTGAGAGAGGAGTGGGATTTGTATCTTGTTTTGTTTGTTTTTAAGAGAGAGAGCAAGCAAGGGTCAGGGAGAGGGGCAGAGGTAGAGAGAGAATCTCAAGCAGGCTCCACATCCAGTGCAAGGCCTGA
This sequence comes from Mellivora capensis, assembly GCA_004024625.1. NCBI lineage: Eukaryota > Metazoa > Chordata > Mammalia > Carnivora > Mustelidae > Mellivora > Mellivora capensis. The sequence continues at coordinate 119,905 of PISX010001645.1, read as the reverse complement.
TGAGGGGCTCCATCTCCCAACACTGATTATGACCTGAGCCAAAACCAACAGTTGGATGCTTACCTGCCTGAGCCACCCAGGTGCCCTGGGATTTATGTCTAAAAGGGAAAGCTGGGACTAGCCCTGAATATTAGAATACAGCATAGGGTGGATGGATTATGGAATAAGGAGCCATCACATGTATTAGAGTAAAGGGATTTTTACCCAAATGCTTCTTTAGAAAGTAATACAAAAGTGGAGGGATGGGAGGAAAGAATTCTGAGCTGAACTAACAAAGGAAGGCTGACCTAGCAGTACACCTGCATAATTACTCATAGATTCCAAATGCTTCCTTATATATAATCCCAGTTGCATTTTGTAACTATCATGGGGGTTATTCACTTCAAGTTATTCTCTTCACATATTAAAGACTGACACATGAAAATACACACATATACACACAGATGTGTATATATACAAATATATGATCTTTGTATATAATATATATGTGTATATTATATATTGAATGTATGATTTTATATTATAAAATTATGATATATGTAATTTTATCATATGATATAATAATATACACTACACAATATTTTAATTATACATATTTTATATATGTATACACTATATATTATATATTATATATCATTTATATGATATATACTATATATCATTTATATGATATATACTATATATCATTTAAATTATATATATTATTAATATTGCATAATATAAAATATTTTATCTATAAATATATATAAAATATCTCCCTCCATTCTATGCTAAGCTAGGCATTGGAAATAACAAAGAGTCTTTGAAGTGACTTGACTCTATCCCCAATAGCTCAGTCTATGAGGATAAAGGAACATATAAACAGACAGCCCTGTTCAATTTGATAAATGGTAGGAGTTTGTGGTGGAAATAATGTTTGTCACTTTTTAAGAGAAACAGGAAGGTAGGTCTCACAGAGGGCCACAATCTCTCCCACATAGAATGTTCTACTTAAAAACATTCTGAAGAGCTACAATGAAGGCCTGAATGAAAGACGTTGTGTATTTATGCTGAGTCTGCAAAGATTCAGAGACCTTCCCACCCCACTGCCCTCCACCCGCATTGGCTAATACTGAAAACTCCTAGCTGCCTTAGGTAAGAAAATTTACATCTATACAGAATCTGGTTTGGGGTTCTTTCTCTGCTACTTTGTCATGGTGTTTTTGGTTGTTGCTTTTTTTTTTCCCCCTCCAGAAAATTTTAATCCTTAAAATATTGTAACTTCTTTTTTATTGGTAGCATTTCCAAAAGGTGTGAAAACTAAAGCAAAATGTGTGTTTAAAATGTACAGCAACAGCTGTGAGTATTCTGTTTTAAAATGTCTTTTGAAAACACAAATAAAATATTTAGGGCATGTGGAAATATAGTTCATACTATCTAACGTGGGGATCAGCAAACTACAGTCCATAGTCTAAATCTGACCTGTAGCCTGCTTTTATAAATAAAGTTTTATTGGAACACAGCCATGGTCATTGGTTGACATACTGTCTATGGCTGCTTTCATGCTACAGTTGCAGGGTTTAGTAGTTGCAACAGGGACCATATGGCCCGCAAAGCCAGTGCTATTTACTATCTGGACCTTGTCAGGAAAAGTTTGCCAATCCCTGGTCTAAAGAATAGAAAGAAGATGAGAATATTAAGCTCAGTATGCCTTAGAGCACTGCTAATCAAATTGGGGTCTGTGTGAAGATGTCAGTTTGTGATTCAATAAACACAGAAATTGAGAGTAAACATTTAGAAACTTCTATAGCAATTTGGCAAAGTAATGTTAATGTCTGTTGAATATAATAATAACTAAAACATTGGACATGTACTCTGCATTTTATTTTACATGTTATAATTTTTAAGTAATCTTTCCCTTGCAATTTGTTTTTATTTTAACAGTACATGAGGGAATGAAAATTAAAGAAAAAAAGTTCTTCACTACAAATAGTTTGAGCAACACTACCCTAGAGTACAGGTGGCCGAACCCAACCATCAAAAAAAGCCAGAATTCACCAGTACAAAAGGCTCATGGTATGGTGCTTTTGCTTACAAAATATATAATGTGGAATACTTCGATCCTTCTCCCATTTGCTAGCTGGAGAAGCATTTACTTCTGCATTCAGTTGCCAAGCCTCCGCCATAGTATCAGTAAACTTTACAATGGCAGTGTTACACTCTTTTTTAGCCAAGTAGTAAGGTGAAAAAAGAAAAATACTTAAAATTTATCCTAATATTCATCTTGTACTTGCAGTCAGAGTTCACTGGTATATAATGTGTGTGTGTATGTGTATGTGCACGTGAGTGACATAACCTTAGAAGAATGGGGAAATAAAGTCTGTGACTTTTAGAAATAATTTTAGATTTTCCAATCACTTTCTTCTTCATTAATGAATATTTAAATTATATTAGAATTTGTTTTTAGACCAGGAGATATTACACAGAAAAAAATTCTACTCTTCTCTCCTAGTTTAAAAAGAAAAAAAAATAAGTTGTTATGTAAGAAATATCAATTCTGTGAGCTTGAAAATTACTTAACTGTCACTCGAAATCCCTGCAAGACCCTAATAATCGGAAACTTTTGTTGCCTGTTGCCATCAATGATTTTAAACGGTTTCATAAGAAGTACTGAGTGAATTCAGAACATCCAGTTAGACAATAACCCCCAAAGTGACAGCAGACTGCAAAAGGGATCTGTCTTCCAGCACTCTTGCTCCATTTGTAATATGCACACCTCACAGCCTAATCTGCCAGATTCTCTACAGTGTGGTTGCCTGGATTCATCTCTGCACACCAAAGCCTTCTGCATGGAGAAGACCCTTGCTGGGCACCATTGGTAAACAAATTAGAGCAACTCCATTATGTTGTATAAAAGGCCCAGCAATTTTCTCTTGCCAATTGCAATTAAGTTCATCTAAAGGTGGGCTGCAAAGGGCCCTCTGCTATCACGGCTGCTGTATGCCGAATAGCTTTGTCATATTTAATGCTGCAGCTTTGCTGTGGATAGTTCATAAGAACTGGAACCCATCCAGCCCAGGACTAGATTGCTTTGTGTCTGCAAACACTTACTGTGCTTATGCTCCTCAACTCCTATCACCGGCAGCCAAGGAGGAGAACGGAGGGGAGGAGGTGTGCTCTAGCTGCAAACACAGCTGCTTTTGAGGAAGCAATTCCCAATTAATTCACTATTATGAATAGCTAGTTCCCCCTACTCCCATGTGATCAAGTCCCTTGTTAAGTTAAATAGAATTTATATTATTAAAATAGTTAGCATATGGCAAGTGCTTCTCATTCAGATGGGTCTGTGACATCACGATTGAAATGCTTCCCTGGTGACACAGATCACAGAGAGACACGCTCAGTTTTTGATCCGGGGTGCTCTGGTTTTCTTGCTTGAGTGTTAAGCCAAGATGAACAGGTCATGCTTGGGTTTTCACAAAATGCTCACCCAAACGCTGGCATCTATCACCTATCCTCATTCACTATTAAGAGACCTACCCAGCTATAGAGATGATTCTGAGACCTGGCTGGAGTGCTAAGAGATCTGGGTGGCCTCGTGCAAATCCTCTAAATCCTATGGGATCACTGTTTCCTCAGGGCAAAATGAAGAAGTGCTGTTATTCAAACTAATGTGGTGATAGTTTGGTTAATGACCCCAAGTGGTACACTTCTGTGAGTGAAAGAGGGTGCTGGGATAACAAGTAGAAATTGGGACTGTTCCAGGAAAATAAAAATCTATGGCCCACTTTCTAATGCCAATTATTTGAGGAAACTAAGGTATTTAGATATGTTTGAAAAGCCCTATTGAACCCAGAGTTACTTCATCCTCATTAAAATCCTCTTATTTCTTCTGAAACTCTTTAACTAGTTCCTCTTTGTTTGGAGGTTTATTTATTAATTTGAGAGAGAGATCAAGAATGAGAGAGAGAGAGAGAGCAAATGCAAGCACAGGGAGGGGCAGAAGGAGAGAAAAAGAATCTCAGGCAGACTCCCCGCTGAGTGCAGAGCCTGATGCAGGGCTCCATCTCAAGACCCATGAGATCATGACCTGAGCCAAATCCAAGGGTCAGATGCTTAACCAACTGCACCACCCAGGCACCTCTAAACTAGCTCCTCTCTTAAAAGCAGAGAGTCAGAGTCAAACAAACAATAACTATAAATACTCATAAACTCCAACAAATAGTAAATCTAACAAAGAAAAAGTCAATTATCTAGAGAGTAATATGCAGGCTTAGCTGTAGGAAATTAGTATGAAATTGTGGATCTTATCCCATTCAAGAAAGCCCAAGAACATTTTGGAATAAGGGTATATATACATACGTACATTTCTTGACAATTAAGGTCCATTGGCAATGCCAAAGGCTAGGTAGGTTTGGGAAGCTGAGGCATTAGTACCCTGAACTGAGTGTTCCATGCTCAGGGGGCAACAGTTTCCTATTGCATGAGGTCCTATGTTAGCAAGCAAGGAAATGTGTGGAGACTTCTTGGGTAAAGAGTGCATCAGTTCTAGCCCAAGCATTAGCCCTTCGGGTGTAAAAAGCACATTTTCAAACCTGAGTCTAGGGACTCTGACCTCTATACTAAGGCCATCTCAACAAAGACATACCCTGTTTGTCCAAATGACCTCAGTTATATTTTTTAAAGGGTAACATCTTTCACAACCATGATATATTGTCAAATGATGAAATAAACATCAGTACATTATGATTAGCTAAACTATAGACTTCACTTAGATCTCAATTATAGGAGCACCTGGGTGGCTCAGACGGTTAAACATCTGCCTTGGCTCAGGTCATAATCTCAGAGTCCTGAAATCAAGTTCTGCATTGGTTCCCTGCTCAGCAGGGAGTCTGCTTCTCCCTCTCCTTCTGTTCCTCCCACCTGCTCATGCTTGCTCTCTCTCCCTCAAATAAATAAAATAAAACAAAAATCTTAGATTCTCAACTATAATTTGTAATTCCTTTTTACTTTGGCTCTCCAGTAACGATTTACTTTTAGAAATACCTAGATCTCCTCGAAAGTTATTTACATATTTCTCAAACAAACGCAAGGAGAAGCCCATGGAAGTAACAAAATGGTTAATTTCAATATCAGGAGAATCGCTTTTTCCTATGAAGATGGTCGGCATTGAGTATGTCTGTGTGCATGGGTTGGGGGGGGTGATATTTGTTTTCTCCCCTTTAACCAATTTCACAATTGAATGAGCCTCAAGCTTATCTCTTGCTTCAGCAACTCAGAGAGACGCCCACCACAGAGCTGTACCCAGCACTTACTGATAATCTAAGTACTGCATGTAATAGTCCCCTGTGTGCTCCCAGGGGAATATCCACAGAGTCAGGAGGTAGTGAAGCAGAGCGTTCATTTCCAGATACAGCCATGCTTGTCTTTGGTCAAATTGTGCTCTCCCCGCCTCCCCATAAGGACTGCCCATTTCATCTTCTAAATCACTGTCTTGAGGCTTCCTTCACAAAAAGAGTGGAGCAGTCTCTCAAGTGGCTAACACAAGGATCTGGAAACCAGAATTTGTGGCCAGAATCCTATTTTAGCTGTGGTATTTGATACAGTAGCACTTAGCATTTTGGAAGGCGGTAGCCATTGAAAGAACACAGAATTCAAAACCTTCCGTACCTGAGTGTTGATCTGGGCTTGAACGTGTGTTCCCTGTGTGACCTTGGGAAACTGGCCGGCAGTCTCTGGGTCTCAGCTTCGTCGGTTACACAGCAGTAACAGTGCCCACTTGTGTTGCTGTGTTGTGGAAGCTCCACGTGTATACAACCTTTTCTCTTTAACCAGGTTCGTTGTCAGGGAAAGAAAAATAAGCTGCCGGATTGACATTCAAAGGGGCAACTGAAATTACTGAATCTGCTTTTCTTGAACTCCGTTTCTTCCTGAGGAATTCTTACTAGACTCTTGTGGCTGTTGATTACAATTCTTAAGCGTATCCTTTAACCAGAAGTTTTCAGTTCCATGTGGGACTGACCCAGAAAATAGTCACTATCCAAGCAAGCATTGAAGGTTTTCAGTTTGGCCCCCAAGACCTCGGTGTGACTGTCTTCACTCCCAGGCTTGGAGATCTCCAGGGCCCTTGATCTTGGACGGAACTCCAGTTTTCACCTGGCTTGCCTGACCTTGGGTGACCAGAGCCAACTTTACACAGACAAACTTGAACTCCACTTCTCTTCAGCATGCATCCTGTCTCTCTCATCTGCTTGGTTTCTTCTCTGAACCTCCTAAATGTAACAGGCAGTTCTCTTATCTGTGGAAAGCTCTGTCTTGGCTCCTCTCCAGCTCAGTCCCTGATTCCTATCCCGGGCCCTCCCTATCTCTCATTCTTAGTCAAAATGAAGCACTTGCTCTCATTTTGCCTCGACCAAAATTTACTTACATGGCCACATTTATCTGCAATGGAGTTTGTGAAATATAGTCCTTGACTGTAGGACAATGTGCACAGCTGAAATTCTCAGTAAGAAGAAAGAGAGTCCATGTTTTATTTTTCCCTCTCTGTCAAGTCGTCTTGTAGAGAAGAGCAGCAGCTGAACTACAGTTACTGTAGCTCATTGGAAAGTTCTGTCTCCTCTTCCTCCTCTTTGTGTTTTTGCAAAGAAGGCCAGTCCCCACCACTATGTTCCCAGGTTTGGGGCAACTTAGAAAGCAATGTTCTTATCCCTCGGTCTTGTAAGAATCTTGGGAATATAAGTTTATTTCCAGTAAAGCAAGATGAGAATGAGTAGTATTTTCTCTAAGGGCTTCTGCTTTAATTTTGGTTGTGGTTACTAGCTTTATTAAACTCCCTTTTCTTCTTAGAAAAGGTGACAGCAATCCAGGGTTATGAATATTCTATGCAATAGCCATTTGAGATGAACTCTTTGCATCAATTTCTAAACTAAAAATAATAATAATAATTGCTTTTGCTTGTTGCCATAAATTTAAATAATGTTTGAGCATCATTCTTCCACTCAAGGTGACATTAGTGATAAACCTGGGATGGGTGCTCTGTAAATATTAATAACATATCAAAATGTGTAATTTGTCAGTCAATATTGCTACAAAATTGGCCTGAATAATGGAATATGAGGCATCAGTAACCATCAGAACAAACTCAAAACGTGCCCAGATTGATTAAAAGAATGGAAGAAAATAGTTAATAAACAATTGCTTTTTAAATGTCTTTGCATTATTTGGTTGAAAGATTATTGTTGGCATCATAGTGCTACATTTTAATGCCATTCAAAGTATCCTATTTTCTAGGAAATATGTTAAGAAAATGTAACTCACAAATGTTCTATTTTTATAACTAACATATTATATTTATAACTAAGAAATAATACACATTAATAATGGCTTAAGAATTCTGCCTTTTAAAATAAAAAAAAATACAAAATGGAAATTGTAAGCTATGAAAAATCTAACCCTCCATTCAAGACATTTAGATATGATAGATAAAATATATTTTAAAATTTGAAATATATATAGAGAAATACCTATACTCAATGTCATGAGCACAATTTCTGAGTACTACAGAGAGAAAAACCCAAAGGATCTATGGAAAAAACCCAAAGGATCTATGGAAAAAACCCAAAGGATCTATGGAAACCATAGAGATGATTGGTCCAATCTTCAATGCCAATCAAAAAACAGAACCCAAATGCATCTCATGCTTGGTAGGAAACAAGAACCCAGTTCCCTATTTGTAGATAGAGCTTAGAACCCTATACCTTTCAACACATAAAACTCATCCCACACCCTACGTGAGCTCTGGACAATGGAGAAATACCTAGCAGGGAGTTTTGTATTATATTTCCCACAGTTCCATGTTTTTTATCCATTCTGGGTCTTTTCCTGAAAAATCTCTTGCCTGAGATTTCTACAACACATAGATATTTTGATTGGAGACCACAAAACCCAAGATTTAGATATTAACAGAGAATCAGACAAAGATGGTGGGTGTGTAGGTAGAGATTATATTATCTATACATATTATAAAGTATTATACAATATTTCCCTGATAATTTTCTCAAACATACCCAAGCAACAGTCCCTTTAAAACATATATATACATACTCATACATCCAGGGTGCCTTTGTGGCTCAGTAGGTTAAGCATGCAGCTTGATTTCAGCTCAGGTCATGATCTCAGGGTTGTGAGGTTGAGCCCCACATTGGGCTCTGCACTAGGCATAGAGCCTGCTTGAGAGTCTCTTTCTTCTTCTCCTCCCTCTCCCCATGCCTGTCCCACCCTACTCATGCATGCTCTCTCCCTCTCTCTCAAAAAAAAATATATATATATACACATAAATTTAAGACATATGTATATGTTTCTTTTTAAAAATCTTCCTGAATTCAATGATTCTAATGAAGGTGTTTCACACTACTCAGTTTTGCTACTGCCATGAAAACACACACACACACACACACACACACACACACACACACACAGAGCAGTGGTAAAGGAGTGGGTGAGGGTACTTTGTAGTATGTTTGTGATGCTATGATAGAAATGTATTGAATGAAATCTGTTGTATGACCGGTTACTATGTTGCTCCGTTTAATTGGTTATGTATACTTGAGAAAGTTTTAAAACACCAATATGTATTGTGTGTATTTGCTTAAATGTTGCCTTGGGGTGTGTGTGTGTGTGTGTGTGTGTTTCCCCTCAACACCAGTACCAGTAAGATGCTCAGTCCAGGCTGGAAGAAATGCAAACTAACACATCTGAGGTTGCTAATGTGTGCCCAACCCTGGAGTATATGCTTAAATCTCTTGACTCATTTTACATCTATAGCACTACTTGAGGTAGATATAATTTTATTTTATAAATATTACAAATTAGGATACTGGATCTCAGAGAAGTAGACCTTCCCAAGTCCTCCAGGTATGAGTGCAAGAATAGTATTTGAACCTAAGCTATTATTCCAAAATACATACTTTCTACAGAAAATCCCTTTTCCTAAAATTTAATGCTGTACTGGAATATGCCTTTAATAGCAATGTAGAATTCAGCATGCATCCTTTTAACTTAGTCACATTTTTGCAAATATATTCTTTCATCCAAATCTTTTTATTTATTTTTTTTTTCAGTAGCTTCTGGCAATAGTTACTCATTTTGAGTAATAAGAAAAGAGAACATTGTGGAGCAGAAACTCTTTTGTTTTCAAACTGGGAAAGAAATGTGTAGGTGAAGTTTCACAAGAGGCTGCATCTTGGGATTATATGAACTCAAGTGATACAAGATAAAGCCAAATACATTCTGAATGCCAGAGAAATTATTGCAAAATATGTCATATTTGATGTACTTAAAAATGGATCCTCTGCCCTGGATCCATGAGGAAAAGTGGAAATACAAAGTCATCTATGATATTAAGTATGAAATCTGACCTGAAACCTACTTTTCAGCCTACCATGTATTTCCATGACAAGGAATTCTCCCTCAGAAGTTTCCTTAAAGCAGGTTGAGATTACATCTTCTACAGACGAACAACATTTTTAGTTTTGCTTAAGTGTTTCCACTTGAAGAAGTAACACGTTTCTAGCCAACAATGTACATGGGATTACATAGGCACATAGCTTTTTAATATCAAGAGAAAATCCAGACTGCTAGTTGTAGTGACCACTCTCCTTAGATTTTTCAAAGCAGTTCCAATTTCAAAAGTTATGTCTCATTGTCATTTTCTATGTTCAATCAAGCATATATCTCTCATGATCATAGGTCTTTCTTAAAAATTAGACGAATATAAGTATATCCTCTTAAAGATTAGTAATTAAAGAACTCAAGCAGGCGCCATTTAGAAGGTATATTCAAACTTTTAAGTCTCTTTTTCAACAAGAAAACCAGCCAACAAGAAAAACCATCTCCCATTGAACCCTTCCAAATATATTACATAAATCACGCATGTGAATGGTTGTCACATAGTACGTATACACAAATATCAATTTTAAGTGCTATTACTTCCATTCTGAGGGATCCTCTGCTTTTTCAGGAAGTATATAATGATATACATTGTAAAATATTAAGAACACAGAGCATGTAAAATTTTAATGTGCACACAAAAGTCTTTTACAACCTCCTCACTCACTAAGTGGTCCCACATTAAAATAAAATAAATCTTCACCCAAAGAGAAAGCACTTAAAATGTGCAGCTTTTTCAGATTTTAGTTCCCCAAAGAATTCATTTTTCTTAATAGTGTCAGATGTAATAAAACCATCCGTTTCAAGGAAAAAATAATTAAAGCACTTAGCATGGTGTTTTACTTTCAGTATTTAAAAATCAGCCATTTCTTATGATCAGTAATTTGGGATTCCATTAGATTTTATGATACTAAATATAGATATACACAATAGATACTAATGACTAGACTCTCAGACACTTGTTACTTAAGTTATAGACCAGGATATCTGCCAAGAATTTATGTTCTTAAAAATTACGCAGAGAATGCAAAATGATGATGAAATAGGGCATAAAGGAATAACACAGATCCTAGAAAATGATGTTTGCCATGAGTTTCATAGTCTTTCAAAGCCAGAGCCATGTTTATACAGAGATATGAGTACAGAGTTGTTTTTATCCACTAATTTCAGTTTGTACATGTAACATGTACATATAAATATGTATATGGTGCATCAAATATACTAGACAGTATCCTTTGCACCACGAATTTTTTTTAATTACATTTAAAAAAGCATTCTGGTCCCTAACCTCAAAATGCTTATAAACTAGTTGAGAACAATAAATAAAATAAAAATAAATAAAATAATTAATATAATTATTATATATTATAATTATATGGTCATTATATTATATATTACAATTAATATAATTATAATTAATAAACAATAAAATTAAATATAATTCACAATATAAAATAAAATAAATATAATTCAATGTGCTAAGGCAATAAGGGACAGGTAGTGAGCACTGGGAAGAAGTGTTTACTTGTGAAGGTGATCTGCAAACATTTCAGAGTGTAAAGATGAACATGTGGGATAAGGGGAACAATTCAGTAGAGCAAAAGAAAGAGCTTATGGAAGCAACCTCCAGATCGTTAGTGGTGGGGAGGGTATTTTAAATCTTTTCTTCTCAATATGTTTTTCTTCAAGAGCCAAAATCGGAGGCTCATCGAGCACTTGTGTAAATTTCCAGGTTTTACCTGTAACTGTTAGATGAGCATCCATAAGGCTAAGGCCCAAACACATGCTTAACCTATACCTGGGCGGAACTTGTATGCTGCATCAGATGCACAGAAGGCGCAGTTAACATAACTTACAACTAACAGTGGTTTCTTAAGACCTCTTCCTTACAAGCTACCACCTATAATATCTTCTGTTGTAAACACATTTTTTCTAATTGAGTTGACGACTTTAAGTATCTTCATTTTTAATAATAAAAATACAACCGATTCCTTAATCAAACCATTGTTTATAATGGCAGACATTTCTAATGCTTTCTTGAATAAAATTAACTTCTTAAAATCTGTGTCACTTTCAGAACTGTGTTAATTTTTCCATTCATTGCCACCGAGGGAAGAGAGACACTGCTCGTGCTGGTTGGGGGCCGTTAGGTTTCTAATGAGCAGAAATATCTGTGAGGTCATTAAAGAGCATGCATTTAAATGAGTCTGCACCAATATCTCTATTATGATAATTGTAATAATAATAAATCCCTACAATTATTTGCATATCACATTTAAGATAAAATCTAGAATAATTTTAAAAGTTGAAACACCTGGTGATAATTGGCAATTGCTCACAGTAAATCTCAGCTCTTATCTATTACTCAATAATTTAAATCTGATTATATCTTCCTGATCTAAATAACAAATTTCTCCCAACTCCTTTCTCAAGTTTAGAAGACTTCTAATCTTCCTTCATTTCAGTGATAAGCATGGACAGAGAGAAAATTGTCCCATTATAGAAAAAGGAAAAAGCAAAATAACAACAAAGAAATACCATACATTAAGGACCAGGTGTAGTCCTTAAGTGGCAGTTTAACTTTTAACAAGAATTTGCCTTGTTGTCTATTTGCCATGTAGCATCCCTAAAAATCACCACATGTTGTTTTACTTCTTGATGTACATTTATGCATTAAGAACAGCTTCATCATGGCTCTTATTTCTTCTTCTTAACTAATATACACCTTTGTGTGTTCATAGGGAGTGTAGAAAATTTTGGGTATTTTTGTTCAGTCTTCTTACCCTAATCTCTAATGTAATTTATGAGGTTAATAACAAGAGTAAGATGCTCCTAAATTTTAGATTTGTTAGAACTTTAACATCTGCTTAAAGCTTTATCATCAGAAAATTCTTTAGGTATGCTATTTTCCTTTGTCTGAAATTTACAATAACATTTATTTAAAACAGATCTATATTTATTTACCTTTATGTATTCTATATTTTTATCATACTATCAATTCCTAAAACAAACAAAGAAATGGAAGTAGCGACTAGCATATTTGCCATATAAACAAAAGTACATTTAGGGCAACAGAAGAGTATATCAAATATATGCTCACTTCTTTATAGAATTTCATATAAATTCTTCCCAGAAGGACACAATCCAAAACCAAACAGCAAAAATGATAGTTGTTATCATTCAAGCTAGAAGTAGTGACTATAAAATTTAACTATTTAACAAAAAAATGAAGATTGGACAAATAATATTTCTTTAATTCCAAAAATTGTTACTGTATGCCATAAAATGTCATAAATCCATGATGTAAATATGAATAAGCCATATTTCTTGAGCTTCTCATTATCTGGCAGTGGACTTAGAGAAGTAGAATAAATAACTTAGTTCACAAACTTGGAAATTCCTGGTACAGTGAACAACAACTTTGGATATTTTTCTCAGTTATTGTATGTGCCTGATTAGCCCTAGCCATCTGCCTTCCACGTGTTTTTATATCAATACATGGTATGGCTAAGAATGTCCTAGTTTGTTTCTTTGTAAGGAATTCTCATGATTTCTGTATGGCAATTCTCCAAATTTGAGTTTAACTCATAAAGATAGGAATGGTATCATGGATCCTTGGCCCTTCAGCCATTTGTTAAGGTGAGTGTCACTGTGGTTAACAAAATGAGAATCCAAGTTTGGTGATTCATAGAATATTTTTCACTACCTTCCAACATTCTTTAAATTAGCTTATAACTATACACATTTTTAGACTTACTCCAGATAAAGACCCAAAATAACCTCAAAATCATAAACACTTTAATTTTCTTTTATCAGATCATCATGTTTTGTAACTTTGAAATTCACTTTCTTATTTGAGGAATTGGAGCAAATTAAAAAGAAAAACTATACACAAATATTAAAAGTTTAAATAAGTGCCAGATGTCAAGAAATTTGCAGCCAGACTCTGAAATATATTATCAAAAATATCTAGAGAATATGTTGAAAGAATAGAAAAGTTTAAGAAGATAAACATGAATTTCTGTAGTCGTCAGTTAGCCTCTTGACTGGGAAATACCAATCCATTGCCCCTGGCTTCTGGCATCTGGCACTGACACCACCTTATGACCAGGTGGTTTCCAGAGAACCAAATGAGATTTGTCAGGTTCACAACAGGTGTAAAAATTATCATCTAGTAAAATTTTCCTTATTTGCTCACTTTTCTTGCTAATCTACTTTTTGAGCAATATGATTTTTTGTCCTTTAAACAATTTTATTAGTATATTAATTATGTAAATTAGTTCATACAAACTTTAACTTAATTGGAAAATTAGTCCAACCTCCTACAAAATGGAGGCAACACCTTAGAGCACCCCTCCAGGTTATGATCTATAGACTGGTAAATCATGTCAGTGCAAAGAAGTCACACCTTTGCCAAGAAATTCATGCCAATATGAAACTGATAATTTCCATATATACATCTTCTTGTTCCTCAATTCTAGTAAATCGTTGCCATTAATTCATTCAACAAATATTTATTAAGTATCTACAATGTGCTAGTCACACATAAGAATAATTCTAGACTTGCAGCAAGTGCTATCATTAATATAAAAAAAGGAGGGTGATAGAAAAATCCCATGTTCAGGTGAACTACTTGAGATGAAGTGGTTGTCAGTTTTAATGAAACCTGAAGGATGAAAAAGAATTAGTATTATAAGAATGAAGTATGGGGGCACCTGGGTGGCTGTCATTAGGCATCTGCCTTCAGCTCAGGTCATGATTCAAGGGTCCTGGTATTGAGCCCTGCATCAGGCTCTCTGCTCAGCGGGAGGCCTGCTTCTCCCTCTCCCACTCCCCTTGCTTGTGTTCCCTCTCTCACTATGTCTCTCTTCACCAAATAAATAAATAAATAAAATCAAGAAATAAAGAGAAAAAGAAAGAAAAGAAAGAAAGAAAGAGAAAGAAAGGAAGGAAGGAAGGAGGGAAGAAAGGAAGAAGTATGGTATAATGGCACTATCAGGCAAAGGATCTGGAAAATTCAATCTCTGAAGTCTCTGAAATCAGAAAGGACAGGACCAAAAGAGGGAGAGACTATCGTGAAATCAGAATAGATAGAGATCAAGACAAGATCAGGCATGGCCAAGTAGGCCAAGGAAAGGAATTTGAGTTTTCTTCTAAAATGGGAGTCACTGATAGTTTTGATATGGTTTTACTTAGGTTGGAAAAAAATATCAGTCTTATTGTTATGAAGAAAATGAAACATAGTAGAGTAAATGTGAAAGACCAATTAGAAAGCTATAGAGACTGTCTTGATGAAATATGACTGTTTCCAAAATTATGTTTGTAGAAGTACATTCAAGATGAAAGGGCAAGTGCAAGGCATATTTTGTGGAGACACTCATGGCTTGTCAATAAATTTGATTTTGTGAATGAGGTAAGGTGAAGAATCAAGGATTTATTTCAGGTTTGTGATTTGGTCAAGTGAGTAATAATGGCACTCTTAAGAGAGATGAGGAAGAATAAGGAAGAAAGTGTTTTCTGGAAAAGTTTCAAAATGAGAAGTTTGGCTCATGTTAAATTTGAAATGGCCTTGAAATATCCAAATATAGACATGCAGCAGACAAGTGTGTAAAGTGTACTTTCAGTATAGTGGAGAAGTCTCAGCTGGAGATAAGAATCTTGCAGCTGTTATCATGCAGATGCCATCAAAGGTATGGTAAGGAATGGATCACCTTAGGGGTAAAAATGTAGATGGGTAAGGCTCTAGATCCTTCTGTGATGCAGTTCCTCTATCAGGCAAATAGTAAAAGAGGAGAAATGAGTCAAGGAAATTAGTCAAACTGAAGCCAGGAAGAGGGTATGGTGTCATGCTCACCAAGAGGAGAACATCCTTCATAAAGGAGAAACTGAAGAGGTCAGGTTGGACAAGGACAGAGAAGTGACCATGGACAAGAACACTTTCAGTGGAGTGATAAGGATTTGATTGACAGGGAAAGAACTAGAAACATCATGCATAGGAAACTGTTTTGAAAAGTATTTCTCCAAAAGGGGAGCAAAGAAGTGGGAATGTAGCCAGAGGGACATGAGGAGAAAAGGGACTTTGTTTTGTTTTGCTTGTTAGTTTTTGTTTTTTTCTTAATGAGAGACTCTAAAGCATGTTTCCTTGTTCATAGAAATAAGAGAACCATAGAACAGAGACTACTGGAACAGAAGAGAAGAAATAAATGAAGGAACAAAACCCTTGACAAGGCAAGGAGGATTGAGAGCCAGTCCAAGGGGAGAGACTGGCCCGCCAGAGGGGTCTTTTGGTAGGCGATGTCTTTTTCATAGGATTTGAAGTCATTCTTTTCTAAATTAGACCGGAAAAGTCAGTCATCCAATATTTGAAGGTTACCAATTCATCTTGAATAAAACGTCCTTCAGAGCAGAAATGTGAAATGCATTTTTTTTTTTTTTTTACCTCTCAGAATCCCTAAGGGAGAAGTTTGTTCTGGTTCACAAAGGCCTACATTCAAGAGTTGCCTACATTCAAGGCAAGTAAGAAACATGCTTGGAAAAATAATGAAGAATCCTGAGGGATTGTGCAGAGAAAAATCACCAGATTTTGAAATGAGACAAATGAAAGTTAGTTGGGTTTTTATTTAACAACTGTATAGTAATTCAAACTTGGTGATATGCAATAGTATAAGTAAAATCCTTGTTAATAGATATCACTGTTCATTACAAACAATATAAGTTGCAATTAAGAGAAAACCTAACCTGGATGGGCTTGAGTAAAAAATGGAGTCTACTAGAATCTGGATATTCCAGGTACAGTATTTAGGCACACCTTGGCTCAGGGTTCAAACAAAGTGATCAGGACCAGCTTCTTTTCTCCCTGCATAAATCTACTTTGCTATCTCAATTCTGAAGCATGTCCTTCTGTCTTACATAAAATGATTGCACAAAGTTCTCTTTTTAAAGTCCACTGGAAAACATATAAAGGAAAAAGATAGGCAACCAATTGGGAGAGCTTGAAACATAATAAGCCAATTACATATAAAGTGTATTTCTATAAAACTCTGAAATTCCAACAGGAAAAAAAAATGGCATAGGGTACAATGGGGGTAGTAGTAACTAGGATAAGGAACATAAATAGTTTTAAAAAACCTGATTCTGTTCAATACTACTCAACATCAAGGAAATTCAAAATGAAATCACAATAACACATTATTGAATATGCACTGGAGTAACCCACATGAAAATGTAGTGATGAGGGTGTAGAGTAATAGAACAATGAGACTTCCACGCTTGGTGGCAGGAGTGTCAACTGTCACACTGTCAAGAGTTCAACATCATTTAGTAAAGCTGAAGATGCACCTGCCTACACCTGGCCTTTTTATACCCAGATATATGTCCCAGAGGGACTGGCCACCAGGAATCATGTACAGAATGTTCAAAACAGTAATAATGATGCAAAAGTTCATCAACAATAGACAAGATACATAAGTAAATAAATAAATTGTGGTATATATTCCATTCATATGGCATTATAAAGCAGTGAAAAAAAATGAACTATAGCAAAGCAGTCACAACATCAATCTCAAGAATAAAATGTTTTGCCAAAATAGCTGGTCAAGGGAATATTTAACATACAATTCTATGTATGCAAAGTTTAAAATGGACTAAATTTCACAATATATTACTTAGAATTATATATGTACATATTAGAACTCTATAGAAAGATAAAAAATATAAATAATACTGAATTTAAGGAACTACTTATCCCCATGAGGGAATGGTAAAGAGGATGAGAAAAGATGGAAGGGCTTCTGGTTCACTGGAAAATTTTTATTTATTAAGGTCACTGTTGGATGATACATGTGCACTCAATTCTTACTACTTTGCTATAGATAGTATGTACTTCTCAGTTTGTATTCTATATTTCACAATAAAAAATTAACCATGTGACATTAACCAAAGCATTATACAGTATACCTAAGTTGCTAATTATATTTGTAATATCAACGATGCGCTGGTGAATATTGTGTGCTTGTGCACACCTTTTCCAAAGTATGTATCTAGAGCCATAAAAAATGTTCTTTCTTTTTGATCCCAGATATTACTATTTACATTTTGTTATAAAGAAAAAATATGGAGGATTAAGATCTTTCCTCTCTTTCCACATGCCCATCTACCATTCTTAACTACCATGATGCCAAACAACCTGGTCCTACCATTTTAACACTTATTCCTTTCCATAAGCTTCAAACTTCCAAAAAGTCTCATTTAGTTTCTTGAATGGGCTCCATACTTACTTTGTTTTCCTACTAAACCCTTCTTTATCCTTTAGGACTGAATGCAAGTGTTATTTCTTCCTCTCAACTGTCTTTGATCCAAACACAAGGATTACGTTCTCTTCCATTGTGTTTTCATGTTTGTATATTCATCTATTCTGATATCATTTTATGGTTCATATAATTTCCTATGAGATTATCAGCTCCCTGAAGCCAGATATTTATTTACATTTGAATCTCTCCCTAACAGTAAGTACTATAAATCATTGTTTAATGAATATTTTAACTGAAAAGGAAAAGAGACTATATGTTCACAGCAGCATTGTTTATCAACAAAAACAACAACCCAGATTTCTATTGATGGGGGGAAATTATCTGTTAATTATAGTATGTACATTTGAGGAATTATTACACACTCATTAAAATGCTATTGTGAAATCAAACACATTAAAATGCTGAAAAATCTTAGAGATATAATGGCAACTAATCTAATCATGAAAAAGAAGTAAATTTTATTGAAGATCTATGTAATAACTATGCAAAAAAGTACATATGTGAACAGGAACCAGAAGGCAAAATGAAATAGCCTATATATCACAGAAATATGAAATGGTTGATTGTAGATTATTTTTGAATTTTTTTCTTCAGAATAAATGATTTTTTAGATTGTGTTTAAAATTTAATATTTTTAGACACAATTGACTGAGATTACAATTAAATCGTATGACAACCTGAGTTTTCAGTGCTTTCTGCTCCTCTTCTTAGAGCACTGTTCATATATACACTGGGAACCAAAAAACCAGCTTCACATGGACACTAAGAGGCATATCTAAATCCAACCAATCAAATGATAGTAAAGATTTTAAAATAATAACTCAAACATAAGCATTTAATAATGAATTTTCCAGAATTTACTAGTCACCAACTAGTAAAGAAAGGGAAAAAAGTATCTCAAATACATAACGATAAACTGTTTTAAGGATCTTAAATTTTCTATGAGTCACCCAACTTAAGTATCTGTGATTGCATTAATTAGTCTCTCTTTGCGCAGACATAGGTAGCACATAACATAGGAACATTTTCCACATGGGAATATAAACTTACAAAGTGATTAAAATCTATTTTAATAATAAAATATTATTTACAATCTACTATTGTCCAATTTTGCTAGGATACACATCTGAATGGGCTCTGGAACATTGCAAACACAAATTCCTGGGCCCTATCTACCCTGTGGAGTGGTTCTCCAGGCTTTCTCAGTTTTAAGAACACCTCAGGAGATTTAAATGTATAGCCCAGGTTGAAAAATACTTGTTTGGAGCATGAAAGTAGTTCTAAAGGTTAATATAGAGTTTAATGAAATTAAGAAGTCACTTTTAAAAAAGTGTCACTACATATAGTATTTTGGCATAACAATGGATAATTAAAGGATCTGAAAATAAGGTCCTCTTCACTGAAGTGCTTGGTGGTGGTACTTGAATTCGGTATGTCTGAAACCACCTGCTCTTTGATCCTTTTCCTCCACCACTGAGCCAGTGTCTTTTGCCCATTGTACATCTCTTCTGGTATACTTTCAATGCAAATTCAGGCTACGTAACTCTAATCTCCCTATTTGAATCCATCCTAAATACTATTACTGAGTTAATCTGCCTTGGGTGTAACTCAGTTCATTCGTCTTCAGTAGGTCTCCGTGGATCATTGCATAGGGCCTCAGACTCTCAAACTGCCACATAAGGCCCTCGACTATCCAAATCATAGACAATCTCTCTCACCTTAATCTATTTTCCTCTAGTCTGTACATTGCACTGAGTCACCTGAAGCTCTGTGTACCTATCCCTATTCTCCCCTCACATATTTTTTTTTATTCTTCACATAGAACACTCAAATTATACAAATTCAAATCCCACCAACTCTCCAATTTAAGGTCAAATTTTATCTATTCTCCAGGGCTTTCCATGATGTTTTCCCCATTCATTTATTTATTTTTTCTTAAGATTTTATTTATTTATTTGAGAGAAAGAGAGAGAGAGCATGACAGGGGAGAAGATCAGAGGGAGAAGCAGATTCCCTATGGAGCTGGGATCTCAATGCAGGACTCAATCCTGGGACTCTGGGATCATGACCTGAGCCGAAGGCAGTCATTTAACCAACTGAGCCACCTAGGTGCCCCAGTTTTTCCCATTTAAAGGTCTCTATTTAATCCAACTAATAAGTACTTTGTACTTTTTTACCCTATAATGTTTTACCTTATAGAGTTAGTATCCTCTTATTACCTATAGAATATAGAAGCTTTTTTAAAGATAGGATTTCTATCTGATTGATTGCCTTATTTCCTTCAGCATCTTGCAACTATTTGTTCTCCAGAAACTTTCATTCGATTAGTGTAAGCATTAGAAGCACTTTTGAAATTTCCAGGAGACTCAAAAAATATAGAGCCAGATAAAATTCTCTATGCCCTCGCTCCCCTCGAACAATCACAGTGAAAACTATGTCTTCTGATTGGCCCTAAATATTATTGGAGATTTAAGCTTGCACCAAGTTCTATAGAAGCACCAAGTTCTATAGGTGTTATCTATCACCTTGAAAGAGACACAGTAGAATTATCAGAGTGCATATGTTAGGGGTTGAGATAAACAAATAAATACATACTTTATAATATTTATAATTTCTATTTAATTTAATACAAGGTAGTTATGCACAAATTCCTCCATTTTCACAGGCATACAAAAGGGGTGACTTTAACTGTGGTTTTTAGTAATGCTTAGCTCTAACAAGTCCTGAATAATGGGCTCCATAATCTATTTAGTCTCACCCTGAGATGACTTGCCCACCCAGGACTCTGATTTAGGGTTCTTCCTGGATTCCATTTTCCCCTACTTCATTCTCTGCACTCACTTCTAAACATGATCTAGTCCACCAGAGAGAGTCAATTCCATACCATATATCATGGTCAGTCCTTAAACCACTGATTTTGATTTGAGGAGGAGGATGGATGCACATTTATTTTTCTGCATTCTCTTGAAGATAAAGCACTTGTTACCCCTTATAATTCCAATAATGGAATGGTTTTCCATCATTAAATGTATCTGTCCCATTATTGAGGTATGTTCAAAAAGTAAACCACAGCCCATTATTCTTTTTGACACCAAGACTCTTCAAAAACATCTATGTCTCTTTACTATTATTAATTTTTTAACTCCAACCCTCTGAATGTCTCAGAAACTGAAAAGCCCTGTTCCAACTTTGCTCTACTAGGAAAGTACCAATTTTAAATCTCTTAATTACCAATCAATCTTAAGTAAGTCAAGCAAAAGCAACATTTGATCCAATTTGTTTAGAAACCCATTCAGTTAGCCTTGTGCCTTCTCTGCCATGCAGGAGAACTCTCAGACTGGAATCAAGAAAAAGGTTTATTGGATTTTAATGTTGAAATAATGTTGCTTCTGCAGTCTCCTACATTAGAGGGGAGATGGGGAGTCTAGGAAGAAAGTGAAAAACAGCCTTTCTCTCTCTCTCACTTGTTTTTTCTTTTGCAAAGAGTTCAAACGTTCAATCTGTCCTTTCTATGAACCTACTATTTATGGCAACCTCTTTTAACCTATATATAATGCATGAAGAATTCCAGGCAGAATAATATTACATGTAGGCACTCATATGACTGATTGCGTTGAACCCTGAAAGCTTTTGGATGTCAGGATCACAATATTGCAAGGTCCCCAGCTAACTCTACCTGCTAAGACAGCTCTTACCAACCTTCAGGAAAATTATGCATAAATTTATATTATGAGACTTCTCATGTGGACTCTGTCTCAATCTAGAAGACTTAAATGTCTTCCTCACTTCTCTGTGTCTTTTTTCACAATATAATGCCTTCAATAGGGTTTCATTAATGCCTTCCACTGAATAACAGAGTCTATACATTTGTTCAGTGATTCAAAGAGCATTTATGACATCTGCGCAGGAGAAAATGCTGTAAATGAATACCAATTGTCTCATCTCCTCTTTTCAGACTATTATAATAGCGAGGTCTTTTTCTTTGCCCCATATTTCACACTCTACTCCGGTCAAAAGAAAGTAAGATAAGAAGTAAGCAAGAATGGTAGATACGACTTCTAAATTAGTAATTATTCTAGCACTGCCTCAGTACTCAGGGCACATGAACCTTCGTTTCTTATGTCTTAGTCAGATGAATGGCTGACATCAATGAAACTGACCCACAGTAACCTGTTCAGCTTGACTATTTCATTTCACTAATATATTTCCAGTACGTCCGACAGTGGATTTAGAATAACTAAATTTTCATACCCCTTCCACATTACTTCTGGGAACTGTTACTTGTTTTTAAAGGAAGATCCATTGTCCATGTATGGGTTCATCCAAAACCAGAGCGAAAACAAACAAGTAGTTTATCTGAGAGTGGGAATGATGGAGCAAAGAGAGCAAGAATGGGAAGAAAAAGAATCCAATGAGGTGTGCAGGTTACCACTTGGAGCAACTGAGTCTCAATCCCACAGGGAAACATCTGAAAAAACATGTAGAAGGAGATAAAAAATTGCCTTTTGAAATATCTGGAGGCTAGCCTTTTATGCTCAAACTTCTATTCCACTTTGTTTAACTTCCTCTAAGACTGCTAATTTCCTCCCTCTACCAGGTTGCCCAGCTCACATAATTTTAGGTTAACCAAGTTTCTAAGCTTTTAGAAAATAAATTCCTAAGGCAAACAATCAAATAAACAAACAAGAAGTCAAAAATATCATATGGATTTAGAGTAGGGCATTGGCATTAAACTGAAATCAGTGGTATATAAAAAGATGTTGTAAGGTACACAAATTATGTGCTCTATCCATGACTCTATCAAGGTTTCTCAACCTCAGCACACTGACATTTGGGGCCAAATCATTCTTTGGAAGCTGCCTTGTACATTGGAGGATGCTAAGCAGCATCCCTGGCTTGTACCCACTAGATGCCAGTAACACTCCTCCAAATGGGACAACCAAAAACTCTCCAGACATTGCCAAATGTCCCGTGGGTGGTAAAATAGCCCCTGACTGAGAACAGTGACTTAAGGCAATTTTTAAAAAGTCATATGAGATATCAGTCTGGGTCTCTAGCATGTCAGAAAAAAGACACAGATAACCTAGGTTACAGATAATCCTCCCGGGACCTCTCTCTATCTCTCTCTCTCTCTCTCACACACACACACACACACACACACAAGCATCAAACCTTTCTTTCTTTCTTTCTTTCTTTCTTTCTTTCTTGCAAAAACATTTATTGTCTGCTACTTTGCAGACACAGTTGTTTAAGGCTCTAAGTATGTAACTTTGAGTAAGAAGTAGCTTTTACCCTGCCTTTGGGGAGCCCACAAACTAGTAAGGGAAATGACACTGGAGAAAATAATAACTGGGTCAAGTGTAATGGTATTAATGGCAATTTTGTTAATCAGTTTTAGCAGGGTAAATTGTAACCTTCTGAAGGAACTGACCCCTCATGGACTATCTGGGTATTACATAGCAGTTAAAGTCAAGATTAAAATTCAGGATAAGCAAACCACTAAGACAACAGAAAATCATTTAAGTGCTCAGTTTATACCAAATACTGCTATAAATGTTTTTTTGCATGCTTAGTGCTTTAGTTCCACAAGATAAGTATTATTATAGCTATTTCCCAAATGAAGAAACTGTGGGTAAGGAGGTATAATAAATTGCCCAATCTCCTTTTCTAGGGATCAATCAAATTTTGTTTAAAGAAGTTCATTCTCAGATGGAAGGGATTATAAAAAGGAATAAAATGAGACATACCATTAATTATGTAATGCTCTTATGTTTCTTCAGTAAATAATGCAATTGTCTAAATGTTATTATATAATTTATAAGTCAAGTCAGGACACTTTTTTGAGTGTAAAAATATACACTATTGATGATTACACTGGGACAACGGTTATAAATATAAATGTTGTTGGGTAAACTGAGCCCTATAGATCGCTCACCTCAGGTCTAATTATCTCAAGGGAGGATAATGTGCAGTTTGGAAAGTTCAAAAAACCTTTGATGATTCTGTGTTTTTTACATGGAATATAGTAATTAAAATATTATTTTCCCTGATCCAGGCATAAATACTTCCACAGTCTCATCTCCTGCCACTCCTTGACTCACATTCCAACTCTAAATCATTAAATCTCTTAGCGCTCTTCAGAACTTACCTCTGATATTTCTTGACTTTGCCTATGCCATCTGTCTGGGATCATTTTCCTATTCTCTTCTGTTGTTTAACTAATCACTTGGCCAACTATTCCCTTTGTAACTACTCTCCTAGTTAGCATCTCACTTCTATTCCATCTTTTAAGAATAAGACCAACTTATGAAAGCTATTCTCAGTCTCCTCCCATCCTCTTTTCCAAATAGGTCAAGTCTGTTCCTTGGCTTCATTCTCTGATTCTACTGAACTCTGCCCCTGAAGGGCAAGGCCCATATTTTCCCAAATACATGCATACTGCATGCTTAATTTTCAGCATGGAACATGGTGAATGCTCAGTGAATGGCTAATAAATGACAAATGGACAAATTAACACATATGATTTTGTCACCTTTGCAGGAAGTATATGCCAAAAGCTCTGATTTTTGAGATCAATGTAGAAGTTTGTAATTCTTTATGCCCATGTTGCAATAAATGAGATTTTTTTTTTTTTTTTTTTTTTTTTTTTTTGGGTAATGTGGCAAACTAGTCATTTGGAG
Organism: Mellivora capensis; assembly: GCA_004024625.1. Lineage (NCBI taxonomy): Eukaryota > Metazoa > Chordata > Mammalia > Carnivora > Mustelidae > Mellivora > Mellivora capensis. Next base: position 95,490 of record PISX010001645.1, on the reverse strand, counting down.
CATTTGTCAGACCAAAAGAGTTCATAACATACCAGGCATGTCTCAAGAAAGTGGGTTGTGTTCTAGATACACGCAGCATAATACTATATAACCAGTCCAACAGTTTGAGAAAAGAAGAAAGGCATTTAAATGGATTCTGCACAAAAATAAACCCTACAAGTTAAAAACAAAACAAAACAAAACAAAACAAAACTATGTATCTCCAAGAAATAATGCATTTGATATTCCTTGTTAAAAGACCTGTCATAAGAAGACCAAGCCATTGGTATTAGCATAGTAAGGATTTTGCTACATCTGTTTTAAAAACAAAAAACAAAACAAAACAAAACAAAAGCTTGTTTACACTTGTTTAACTAAGTAAAATCCCATATTTACTTGATTCAAAACTATATTAAATGTATTTATGGCATAAAAGTGAGGAGAGCTCTTCAAAATAAAGCTATCAATGATGGGCTGAAAAAGGAGCTTCCAAAGAGATCCATGTCCTAATTTCCATGTGAACATGTTACATTCTCATAGCAAAAGGGATTTTATAGTTGTGATTAAATACTCATCTTGAGATGGGAAGATTATTCTGGATTATTTGGGTGGGGTCAATGTAATCAAAATGATTCCTATATGCAAAAGAGGGAGACAGGGGAGTAAGAGTCAGAGAAGAAAATTCAAAAACAGAAGCAGAGGTCACAGTGCTATAATTACTGGCTTTAAAAAAGGAAGGGTTAATGTGGGCAAAGGCAGTCAAAAGGTACAAACTGTGAACATCATATGCACAACAAACATAAGAATACCTGAAAATGTGGGGTAAAGAAAGCAGGCTATTTAGACACTTCAAGTTGCAAAGAAGTGCTAAATTTCCTGGATTTTTCCTTTCACTCATATGGCCCAGACATGGAACTGAAGAAACCAATAACTTAGAAACATCAGTGGGAGCCAATAAAAAGTTAGATTGCAATAAGTTATGTATATATAATGCAATATCCAGAGCAACACTGAAAAGGCTATAGAAAGAGATACAGCCAAAAACAGTGTAGATAAATCAAAATGGAACTTTTTTTCCTTCTTTTTAAAGATTTTTTTTTTTTTTTTTTTTGAGAGAGAGAGTGAGAACACAAGAGAGGAGAAGGTCAGAGGGAGAAGCAGACTCCCAGCAGAGCTGGGAACCCAATATGGGACTTGATACTGGGACTCCGGGATCATGACCTGAGCTGAAGGCAGTTGCTTAACCAATTGAGCCACCCAGGCACCCTCAAAGTGGAATTCTTAAAAACATTTTTTAAAAGTTCAAATAACCTATAGTAAGATAGAAATAAAAAAAGAACAAAAACAGAGAGAAGACAGAAAAAAAAATTAAAACAACAAGCTTAAGTCCTTACAGATCAATAATTACATTAAATATAAATGGTCTAAACACACCAATTAAAAGACAGAGATTAGCAAAGTAGATTGCAAAAAATATGACCCAACCCAATATATATTTCCACAAAGAAACTTACTTCAAACATAACCACATTGGCAGGTTGAAAGTAAAAAGACGACAAAAGATGTATTATGCAAACATTAATCAAAGGAAAGCAGGAGTGGTTATATTAATATTAGATAAAGTAGAATTCAGAGAACAGAGGGAGAAATTATATGACAAGTGTCAATCCCCCAAAAAGATATAGCAAACCTAAATGTGAATGCACAAAACAAAAAAGCTGCAAAATATGTGAAATAAAAACTTATAGTACACAAAGGAGAAATAGACAAATCTACAATTAGAGCTGGAAGACTTGAACTCCCCTCTACCAACAATTAATAAAACAATGAGTCAGAAAATCAGCAATGATATAGAAGAACTAAAATGCCATCAACAAACAGGATCTAATCATTTACACAATACTCTACCTAACAATAGCAGAATACAAACTAGTTTTCAAGTGCCTACAGAATATATACCAATATATGCTATCCTTTGAATGTGTTAAACTTCTCCAGAGAAACAAAACCAATGGGATATATAGAGAAATATATTAAAGAAAATTTATTCTAGGAAATGGCTCACATGGTTTTGGATACCAAGAAATCTCACAATCTGTCCTTTGCAAGCTGGAGAACCAAGACAGAATGACAGTGGTATAATTCATCCTGACTCTAACGGCCTGAGAACCTTTTTTTTTCCTAGAGCTTTTTTCCAATATTATTTTTCTAGGCACAGTTTTCTGGACTGTTACTGACTATGGTCTTCTAACAAGCACACAATTAACTCATAAGTAGACAACATAATGGCAGTTTTTGGTGTTCACTGGATGATTTGGGCAAAGAATAGTCTATAAAGGCAAGGTAACATTCTTCCCAGAAGATCTCCTGAGTGATCTGGACAAAGGACTTGTACTTGGTGCCCTCCTTTCACAACGATATTCTTATAACTTTTTGTGATTAAGCAAAAAAGGAGGCACATACCTTGGAAATAGTAGCAGCTTCCATTAGTTAAAAATATATAAAATATCCCTCTCTCATTCTTATTTAGAAGGGTCGGTTAAATTTGACCCTTTATTCTTTCATGAACTTAAGATTCATCTTATCATGATCAACAAAATAAGTCATTTGGAATTTTGATTGTAATTGCACTGGATTATAGATCACTTATAGGGGAAGAATTGACATCTTTTGGATACTGAGTCGTTTTATCCATAAACATGAGATATCTCACTATTTAATAGTTTTTAACATAATCTGATACAAATTCACACTTTTAATAGATGTCTTAACACTCTTTGATTACATTTGTTTCAGAGTATTTTTATTTGTAGTCATTTATTAAAATGCAATACTTAATTTATCTTATTTTTTTGTCTTCTATAAAATGCCAATTGATTTATATATATATATTAACCCTATATAGCAACCATAGTAAATAATTTTACTAATTATACTAATTATGTCTATCTTTATTAGATTTTTTATAGATAAATAATCTGCAAATATACAGACAATCTCGATTCTTTCATTTCAAGCCTTACCAGTTAATTAACTTATTCACTAAATATTTTATTATGCTTTATAGGCCTGGTTAGAACTTTAACCAATAGGGCGCCTGGGTGGCTCAGTGGGTTAAAGCCTCTGCCTTTGGCTCGGGTCATGGTCCCAGGGTCATGGTCCCAGGGTCCTGGGATCGAGGCCTGCATCGGGCTCTCTGCTTAGCGGGAAGCCTGCTTCCTCCTCTCTCTCTGCCTGCCTCTATGCCTACTTGTGATCTCTATCTGTCAAGTAAATAATTAAATTTAAAAAAAAAAAGAACTTTGACCAATATAACACAAACTAGAGGTGGGGATAACATGCACTCTCTTCCTTGCCCTGTTATCGAACAAATTGCTTTCAATATTTTTCCATTAAGAATATTTCTTTAGGGACACCTGGGTGGCTCAGTTGGTTGGGCAGCTGCCTTCAGCTCAGATTGTGATCCCAGCGTCCTGGGATCAAGTCCCGCATCCGGCTTCTTGCTGGGCGGGGAGCCTGCTTCTCCCTCTGCCTCTGCCTGCCACTCTGTCTGCCTGTGCTCGCTCTCTCTCTCCCTCTCTCTCTGACAAATAAATAAATTAAAAAAAAATTTTAAAAAAAGAATATTTCTTTAGGGATTTAAATATGTTCTTTAGTATATTAAGGAAGATTATTTTATTCCTTTTACTTTTATTTTGCTAATATTTTCCCATCATGAATAGATATTAAATTTCATCTAAAGCTATTCCTGAAATTGTTGACTTAATGTATGGCCTTTTTAAATTAGCAGGGCAAATCATTTCACTAGATTTTCTAATCTAAATACCAATCTAAATATTAAATCTAAATACCAAATTTCAATCTAAAATTCCAAAGTTAAATTTCTGAAAAAATCTAGTGCAGTCACGATCTATTATGTTCTTTTATTCATTATGTATAGTTTATAATTATTTTAATTAGAGTATTTGCATATATATTTACAAGTGAATTTGGCCAATATGTTTCTAGGCCTGCTATCCTTGTTAGGTTTTGGAATCAGGATTATGTGGAGTCCATAACACTCTTCCTGTATTTATTTTGTAACATTTGATTTATTCATTCTTTCAGTGTTTAATATAATATGCTATAAAGCATTCTGTCTGAAGCTTTCTTTAGGAAAAGAATTAAAACACTGATCATTTTTTAATAGTTGTAGAATTGTTCTTCCATTTTCTATTTCTTATGGAAATAGATTTGATGAGTTATGTTTTCTTAGACATTTTCCCATATCACCTTAGTTCTCAAATTATTAGTATAAAGTTGTTTATCATGTCTATTCATCAATTTTTTAATTTCTGAGCTAACTGTAGTTTTATGTCTCCTTGCTATCACAAAATTGATATTTTGAGCATTTTCTTTTATTCTTGATAAGTCTTGCTACAAGTTTATCATACTTTTCTGCTCTTCCTTTTCTTTATCATTTTTCTTTTCATTTATCTTGCTGCAGACTCTTCTTCCAATTTCATCCTCCCACTCCTAAGATAACAACAACAACAAAAATCTCAATTTGTTTGCTTTTAGATCATTCATTTTCAGACTTTCTTTTTTAATATTTAAGTCAACAATTTTCCATCCAAGTTCCACTGTAACTATTTCAACAATTTTTATATGTGGCATATGCATCATTTAGTTCTAAGCATATTCTAAATTCCATAATGATTATTTTTCTGTGTGTTAAGAAATCAGATTTTTAATTTCTAAAAAGTAAGAATGTTCCTAGCAACACTTTTATTGCTGAGTTCTAACTTACATTCATTAAGATCACAGAATATGGTCTGTAAACCATTTTTTAAATGTTCTTTAAATTTACTTCATGTTCCAATATGTGATTAATTTTCATAAATGTTCTCTGAGTACTTGAAAATAATATGTATTAATCATTTCTTGGGTTCAACATACCATGAATGCTAATTGGATCAATGTAGCTAATTTTGCAATTCAATTCTCCTTAAAATTATTCACCGACCTTGCCTATGTAATTTATGAATTACTGAAAGAAGTATATCTAACTCTCACAGTATGATGGCTTATATAAGTTTAGTCAGTTATTAGATCACATAAATTTACTATTACTATGTATTACTAGTAAATTAAATATTTTATTAGTGTGTTCTATATATGTTGATATTATATATGTTGACTTTTTGTTTTAGCATATTTTAGATGCATCTCTTTTAAATGGCATACAGTTATATTTGAGTTTTTGTTTATATACAACTTAACAATCTTTATTTCTTAGCTGGGGTACTTAATCAGTTTACATAATGTAATTTCTAATATATTTGCATTCATTTTAAAACTGTTTCATAGTTTCATTTACACAAATTTTATATTCCTTTCTCTCTCTCTCTCTCTCTCTTTTTCTTTTTTGGCCTGCTTTTTAAGTTTACTTATTTGTCAGAGAGAGAGAGAGCGAGCACAGACAGACAGAGTGGCAGGCAGAGGCAGAGGGAGAAGCAGGCTCCCTGCCGAGCAAGGAGCCCGATGTGGGACTCGATCCCAGGATGCTGGGATCATGACCTGAGCCGAAGGCAGCTGCCTAACCAACTGAGCCACCCAGGCATCCCTTGGCCTGCTTTTTAATTGTATTTCTCATTTTGTTTTCATCTGTACCAATTTGGAAGTTATATGCTCTATTTTCTTTGATTGGTACCCAGGAGATGTCAATGTTTTCTTATTAAAATAAAAAAAAAACACCTATTTTTACTCTCCTCCTAAATTATATAAAGATATTTATTTATTTGTTTGTTTATTTATTTACTTTAAAGATTTTATTTATTTATTTGATATAGAGAGAGAGATCACAAGTAGGCAGAGAGCTAGGCAGAGATAGAGAGGGGGAAGCAGTCTCCCTGCTGAGTAGAGAGCCTGATGCCAGACTCAATCCCAGGACCCTGAGATCATGACCTGAGCTGAAGGCAGAGCCTTAACCCACTGAGCCACCCAGACACCCCCCCCTTTTTTTAGGATTCTATTTTTAAGTAATCTTTACACCCAACATATGGCTTGAACTCCTAATCCCATGGTCAAGAGTCACATGCTCTACGCACTGAACCAACCCACCACCCTGGGGTTGTGCAAGGCTGTTTATATAAAGATATTTATATTACCAATCATTCACATCTCAGCTTCTATGTCATTGTTTTTGTTTATTTTTATTTTACCTTATTTTTAAAAAGATTTTATTTATTTATTTGACAGAGTGAGAGAGAGAGAACACAAGCAAGGGTTGGGGTAGGCACAGGGTAAGGGAGAAGCAGGCTCCCCACTGAGTAGAGAGCCAGACATGGGGCCTGATCCCAGGTCCCTGGGATCATGACCAGAGCCAAAGGCAGACACAACCAACTGAACTACCCAGACACCCCTATTTTTACCTTATTTTAACCCCATAAGACAGAATTACCTTTTTTTAGGAAATCATTGTTTTACATTTATTTATATTCACCATTTTCTTTGTGTATTATTTCTCCTGTATATTAGTTCTTTCATCTTACCTTTATGAGAATTTCCTTTGGTGAATGAGCTATGAGTGTGTGTGTGTGTGCGCGCGCACGCGCGTGTGTAGGGGAAAAAATAATCTACGATCTTGATGGGAAAAAATGTTTTTTAAATTTCCCTTGATTTTGAAAATATAAATTTCCCAGGTACAGAAGTTAATTTCAATAGTTACTTAAAAATAATTTTGCTGGGTATAAAATTCAAGATTAATAGTTATTTTCTCTCAATTCACTGATGATATTCCACTGTATACAGGTACCTTTTTTTTTTTTTCTTTAGTGTTCTTCAATCTTATTATTTTTCAGTCCAGATGTGGACACTTTTTTTTTTAAATCTACCTAGGTTTCATAGGGTTTGCTGAACCTGAGCAGTCATTATTTATCCTCTCTTCCAGAACTCTAGCTAGATAAATATTAGATTTCTGCATACTAGCTTCAATTTCTCTTATTCTCTCATATTTCTCATCTTTGTTTCTTTGTGCATCTGTGTTTGTTTCTGTTTGCATCTGTGTTTCTGTGTGCTGATAGTTTATATAGATCTATCTTTCAGGCCATATTTGTTTCTTCTGTTCTTTCTGAATATTTCATGTTTTATTTCTAGAAGTTCTGATTGACTACTTTTAACTTAGCTTCTGCCTTAGTCCATTCGGGCTGCTATGACGAAATACCACAGCCTGGGTAACTCATTTTTTACAGTCTAGGCACCGGAAGTCTACGATCACAAGTGCCAGTATAGCCATGCAGTGGCTCGCTTCCAGCTTCCAGACTTCTTGGTGTATCTTCACATGGCAGAAGGAGTAGGGAAATTGTGGAGGCTCTTTTCTAAGCACACCACCCAACCTCATAACTGAGTCATCCCCAAGAGGTCCCACATCCTGTTGGATGTTAAGGTTCTAACTTGTGAACCTGGGGGACACAATCAGACCATTGGAGTTGTTTTCATATCTCCCTTCTCAATAGTATCTTTCACATTTTTGTTAACTTCTTGAAATACATATAACATCTGTTTTGTATTCAATAACTGGCTTTGAAAAATCTAAAACAAAAAAGTGAATTTCTTTATTATCTGTATTTCTGATGGTTGTCCCTCATGATATTTTTGTTTTCTTTGCTCATTATGTTAATTTGACAGTCAATTCATATTCCTTAGTAGTTTTTCTGTGGGAATTATTTGAGGCCTAGCTTGATGGTGTTGTTCTCCAGAAGGTATTTGTGTTTTCTTCTTTCTGGCAGCAAAGAACACTACCAACTCAGGAATTTTTAAACCAATTTCTCTTTCTTAAGGTTTAGGTCTACTGTATAGTACAAATTCTGGCTGCAAACCCAAATGTGCGTGGGATTTTGTTATTGTCTCCTGATTCGTTTTTTAAACCTCTATTCATACCATGACTGGTGCTAGCCTATTATTTTTCATTTCACTAAGGTTTATTTTCTTTTAAAAATATTTATTTATTTGAAAGACAGAGTAAGTGAGAGAATACAGGAGCAGGGGTAGAGGGAGAGGGAGAAGTAGACTACTCTGCTGAGCAGGGAGCCCAAAAAGGGGCTTGGACCCAGAACTCTTGGATCATGACCTGAGCTGGAGGCAAATGCTTAACTAACTGAGCCATGCATGCACTTCTTCAAGTTTATTTTTATTGCATTTTACAGTGAGATTATACACCTTGGGTATCTTAAGGTTTGGCTGTCTTAAGTTCCTTGTAGTTCTTACTTTTCCTATGATGATGGTGTGTGTGTTTGTTCATTTTTATATAGAGGAATTCTTTTTTGACCTGCTATTTGTTGTATGATTGAGTAGGAGATAGCCTAAGATATGGAGTTAGGATATGAACAGTGGTTTAAATCAGGTTGCATAGAAGCATACCCTCAGATTAAATTTGTATGCAAGTGCTTTGTTAAGGAAATACTTCCAAGAGAAAACTGTAAGTGAACAGGTGAGGCAGGAGAGGAAAGGGGAATGACAAAAATAGATACAATTTTAGGCAAAGGCTATCTTGATTACATCATCAGCATTAGCCTGTAGGAGAACATTCTTTAGGAGTAGAAATTTTGCTTCAATGTTTATTTCAACCTGAGACTTAGATGTCACCACTGGCTATTAACATCTTGGGTATAGGTTATACCTGAATTCTCAGACACGTTTTTCTTTCTACAAGTGTTTGCAATCAAAACAACTCCAGTGAACAAAGTCAGTTCTCTGAAGATTATTTCCAGATGCAGAGCTGAAAGTAAAAGTACTGGAAGGAAGATTCAAAAAATTTTGAAGACATCTTGGAAAGGATCTGCAGAGACTATTTTCTGTAGACTACTCTCTTTGACATGTGGCTCCCCTTTCCGAGTCTATGCTGTCTGCTCTAGTTGGAGCTATTCCCAAATCAGTAGAAAGGGAAGAACAGAGGAAATGAAAAGAAGTTTGAAAAAAAATGTCATGAATGTTGCACTGATTACCTCTTTCACATTTCATTGATAAAAACTTACTTATTTTTCCCCACCTAACTGTAGGGGAGCCTAGGAAATATAGCCTAGCTAAAATCCTATCACTGGGGAGGTAAGAGTCAACAGATTTGTGGAAGGGCAACTAGTAGTCTTCCACAGTTGTTTCAGCTTGTGTGTGACAGTTATACTTGTGGGTTGGGATATGATTACTTTAAGGGTCAGGATAGTTTGACAAGAAAAGAGACTTTGAGAAAGCTAGCAGAATTAGCACATTTAGAAGCCTAGCATGACAGAGATTTAAGCACATGAAATTAGAAGTTGCTGGCAGTGTGGTAGGAAGATATAAACCAGGAGGATACAGCATTACCAAAATATGAAAAATAAAATGTTTCAAAGAAGAGGTTTTACATGCTTATTCTATAATATTCCAGAGAGGAGAAGACAAGGATAAGATATAAAGCCTTGTCCTCAGCAGATTGACTATAGACTTATGGTGACAGAGAAATAAATACTGAGCTAAAGGAGAAAAGAATGGTATTGTTTCATGGTCAATGTGGAAATAAGAAAGAAGATCAGAGGTGAAGTATTTTGAGTTTTTCTCAGAAAAGAAGCAAGAGGTTTTCAGGTAAAGAGTAGTGAGAAAAGAGTTTCTTCGTTAAGCTTCTTAGGAGGCTTTCTTGGCCCTCCTCTCCCTCTGCAGAAACACACACACACACACACACACACACACACACAGCAGAAGGCAGAGACTGACATGATCACAAGCCAAAGGATGTCAGCAGTTACCAGCAGCTGGAAGACACAAAGACCATAATCTCCCTTAGAGAATCTGTAGGGAGTGTGGCCTACTAATATCTTGATTTCATCCCAGTAATACTGATTCCAGATTTTTGGCCTCTAGAACTGTGATAGAATACATTTCTGTTGTTTCAAGCCATCTAGTAATTTGTCACAGAAGCCACTGGAGACTAATACATTATCTACTTACTACTTACGTGTTTGTCGGCCCCTTTCCATACACCAGAATGCATGGTCCATGAAAGCAGAGGCCTTGTCTATTTTTTTCACTGCTCTATCTTCAGCACTCCAAATGGCGCCTGACACAAAACAGAAGCCTGATAAATATTTTTGAAAGAATAAATGAATGAACATTTGTATCAAAGACGTTAAGCGCAGTAAGAACTCAGAAGAAGATGAAATCAGTGGGCTGGGCTGAGGGAAAGCCGCAGGAGAGGGTGAGTGAACGAGGTGCTCCAGGAAGCACAGATCACAAGACTAAACCTTGTGTGTATGGAAATGCTTCTTTATTCTCCTAAGTTATGTTGAGATTCATTTCCAGAAATTGCTTTTATCTCCTAAACAGAGGGGGATGATCAATATGAATAATTTTCCCTGGATATATCTTGACATTGTCATTGGCTACAATTGTGCCTAAAAAAAAGCATAAATGGCAAAATGTTCCCTATTCCTATGCAATCATCCTTTGTGAATATGACAGTATAACAGGTGACAGCACATAAAACACATAAACCTGAGAGATTTAAGTCCTGGCTCTGCCTCTTCTAATACCAGCAAACATTTATTCACCACTTGCCATGTGTTGAGAATTGTAGTTTGTGCTTTATGTACTGACTCCTCGCCAGTTGTGTAAACTTGGGCAAGTCATTTAACCTTTCAGTGTAGTGAAAGGATATCCTCATCCCTATAGTACAGATGCACAGAGAGATGAAGCACCTTGCTCAAGGTCAAATATTCATCATTTCTGAAACTAGGATTCACATCTCAGGCTTGTCTGATTCCAAGTTCCATTTTCTTTCCACCATAATCCACCCACCTCTCTTAGCTAACTTTGTGCCAATCACTGATCTTTCCTGAGCCTGAGTTTCTTTATCTATAAAATGGAAAGGACCTCACAGGATTGTTGGTTAAATTAACAAGATGGTGAATATAATGCAAAATGCTCAACAAAGGAACAGGTACATTTAAAAATAGAATATGCATTTGGCCTTGAGCTTGAATAATGTAGCCACAAATAAGTTTTGGTGTCCTGATTTTGACTTTTGTGAAGTTTATGCCTCTGTTCTCCTCATTCTTTACACCCTTTCACCCAGTCCATGTCCTCATCTTTCTCTCTAGAACAGTTTATCAGACATTTCTACACATTATATGTGTACACATTCTACACATTATATGTGTACTGTCTCTCTTCCCATACCAAGAGGTTTGGCTTCTAAGCCCATCTCACCCTGCTAAAAGACAAATTTTTCCAGGGTCTACCTCTACCTTTCCAGAGAGAGGTAGGTTCTGAGGAGGTTCACTTCTGGGAGGTGAACTTATAGTAGCTTTGGAAGTGTCACAGATCTGGAGGTCCTCAAAAGGTACTCTGCCTTCAGATAAGGCTCTCTCCCTCATGGCCCAAGCAGGCCCCTCAGTCCCTGGCTCTCACCAAGCCAAGTGCAGGCACCTCCTCTGGTCAGATGTGAGCACTCCAGACCAACTGTTTCTCTGCAGAAGGACCAGCCCACACTCCTGCAAGCTGTGTGAACATGTGTGGGGGCTTGAGGCAGCTCAGTTTTGAGGCAGCCCTTCATCTGCTCGTCTCCTCCTGTGCAGACGCAAGGCCAAGTTCTGAACTGGTGAATCCATATGACAAGGAGGCCTGTCAGGGATATGGGGTGTCCCCCAAGCTGATCTTCCTACAGATGCGACCCAGAGACACAGTTTTTTCTTTCATTAGACAAGAGGCACTGTGCCAACCCCTCTAACAAAGCGCTCAAGGGCGGGGTCTGCATCACACATCTCTTGCTTTCAGCAGATGTTCCATGAGAGTGGTTGCCAGGGCATTTCTGTAGCAGTGAAGGTGTTAAAGCTCCAAGGCCTTCTGAATATGTCTGTGCTGACAGATTGGGGAAAACATGCTAAAGCGCTTATGGTGATGAGCATGTAAAAATAGGGCACAGATGTCTAATTTAAAAGACAAGAAAATTTCTTGGCATTTACATCTTATTAGTCATTACTATGTTTTTCTTGTATTTTATTCACACATTTAACTTTGGGTGTTCCTCTGATTTGCTTTGCCAACTGCAAGCTACCATCCCATAAACCAAAAAAAAAAAAAAAAAAGAAAGAAAGAAAAAAAAAAGGTACAATACATTCCAAAAGATCAATAAGAGTAATGGAAGTTTCCAGTGATCTTCACTTGGAACATTATTTTGGCTTCAGTGTGACTGTGTTCAAAATTAACATGCCCACACAATGGCCCATCTTGACCTAATTTTGTGCCAAGGAAGGAGCTTGATGCTTGCAAAATGTATCTCTGTGGAGGAACAAAAGCATTTTGAAAATTACCTCCAGCAGGGTCAAGAAATAACCCCCCTTTGTTTTAATGCTTAGGTTTTGTATTAATGTATATAATGACATTAAGAGTTTTTACCCAATTCCCAACCCTGGTGTGTTGAACAAAATCTGAGTGGCATAAAAAATAAGTAGTGGTTCTACAGTTACATAAACACTTCTTTATCCATTAGCTTTCTGTAAGGCTTTCGATTAGAAAAAGATGCTAGTTCACAGACTAAATGGAGGGGAAGGATTTTAACTCAATAGACAGGAGGGCTTTGGAATCTTCAAAATTCTAGAGCAGCTAGCTGTGTTCACATACAAAGAGAGAAAACAAAAGCAGAGCAAGAAACGGAAATTAGATGAATGATTTTCCTTTCCCAATATACCTTAAGGCTAGTTTCCCAGTAGTACAAAGAGGAAGGAGGCTGATCCATGGTGATAGATATCTCAGAGCAGGAAAGCAGAAAATACTGCATGTTATCAACGTCATCTAAGCACGTGCTAATTAAATGCATAACACTGCTTGGTGCTGTGATCCAGGCTGCCCCTATATTCCTGGGCTCATAATGCAAAGGCATAACCACTTACACACACACACACACACACACACACACACTTTACATCAAACCACCAAACTGAACAATTGATAGCTCACTGGTTAGAAGTTCCTATAAATATGGATCTAAATCTTGGCTGCACTACATATCACTTGCATGGCATGGGGGGACTTAAGAAACCTCTTTAAGCTTCAGTTCTTTACAAGAGGAGATTGTTTTACCAACGCACTCCAATGCTATAGCACACACCAAATTTTTGTCGGGTACTTTGCACATTCTAAACATTCACAAAATAACACCTTTTATTATTGTTTGTTCATCTCTTTTCTGATGAAACATCTTCAGAGACAAATTCAAAAATAATCAATATTAAAGGATATTCCAGTTTTATGTCATGTTTATTTATCACAGACTTTCATGTATAATTGCACATACCTGAATTCCCTTTGCACAAATGCTCAACATTTTCAGCAGCTGATAATAGACAAAATATGCCAGACTCAGGACAAAGCAAAAATGCCTTTTGCTGTAGCTCTGGTGGGTAATTCTGAGTAAGGACTCCTGCTAAGGTTGCTTGTGCTACAGAAGCCTCCTATCCATGCATGTGGAAATGAACCTCCTGCACAACAGTCCATGGAGAGGCTCAGAGTCAATCTCAAATATTCTCTCCTTGCTGATCTTAGGTAGATGCACCTCAGAAGTGCTATCGTTATAATGGAAAGCCCTCATATGCAGAATCCTAATGAAATCTTTCTCAGCTAATTCTCTCCTCTGATAATTTTCTAGGTATATACTCCCATAAAACTCATACAGGGTCCCTCTTCTCCTGAATTCACATCATCAACACATTTTTAATCAGTTGAGATAATGTATATGCAGAACATAGCATAGCTCCTGACGCATGGTAAGCACTCGAAAAATGGTAGGTATTATTATTATCATTATTATTATTAGTCCATTTATAGAAAATCTATTTCTAGCAGACTTTTAAAGAAATCATTAAAGTTAAAATCATTAATGCAACCACTATTTGTAGTACCTAATTTTATTATAATTATCTTTATCTTAATAATCCAAATACTACTAATAACTCACAGCTATTTCAATTATCATTAATTACTTATAACTTCACGGCAATCTATAATGTTTGGGCTGGGCCAGCCCTCAGTTAAACTTCAAGTAGAAGTACCTGCATTTACTTCTTTTCCTCTATTCCTTTGGTATTATTCTTTCCTTTCATCTGTGAAAATTTGCTCCTGGAAAGATTTGGGATAAATTAATTCTCAGCAAGAGGAATTGGCTGAAAATCACCAAGGTGTGGTCCTTTGTCCCTCTCTCAGCACTTGTCCTGTGTCATACCATTTCTGGCCCTGGCTTTCAGCTGGCAACCAACCAGACCCTGGTGGGTGACATGGGCCATTTACAAGTATAGATGTGACAGTTCCAGGAGTCACTGCTCATTAGCAGAGACCTCTGAAAGGTTGAAATTCAAAAGTCAACAAAGCTGTTTTCAGATGGTGGTCCCATTGCTGGTAGTCATGACTGGAGACATCTATGGGGGAATTTTGTAGAGGGAGATCCAATAATAGAGACTTTTATTTTACTTGGAAACCCTATGAGAGGCCACAGTACTAGGGGTGCTAATTCACCTAAAAGGAGGGATGATAAATGCCAGGTAGAGCCACCTGTGAGTGGCTGTCTGCCTCTTCAGCAGGAAGAGCCTGTTAGTAGGGGTGGCCTTTGTGGAGGGGCCTCATCAACATCATCAACACCCAGAGTAAATGTGTTTTGTGAATTGGGGAGAAAAATTGGCCAAGCCATGCCCAATGAAAAAGGATTTCAATTATAGAAGCTGATGGCAAGTGTAAATTATCCTTCAGGGGTCAGCAAACTTTTTCTGTAAAAGTCTCGCATAATTTTCATCATTTTCTTTTCTTTCTCTCTCTTTTGTTTTGGGTTACAATCCTTTAAAAATTTAAAACACATTTTTAACTCCAATGCCACTGTTTGTCAACTCCTACAGAGTGACTAGGGGAGACCTGGGAGGGGAAGCACATGGCAGACTACAGGATGGTTTGGGAAGAGTTTTTGAGAGAAGAAAGCAGAGATGTGGACTCATTCATCCACCTCCCCATTAGAGGAGGTATCCTATAGAGGTACAATTATTTAGTTAGTGGTATTGTGGAAAACATCAGTGCAATCATCCTAAATTTGAAAGACAAACTAATACAAAATTGCAGCTATCCCTAGAGGCCTAAGAAAGCTTGGCTACTCCACTGAGTGGGAAAGCAGGAAAGGGGCACCTTTCCCTCTGATTGAGCCCATTCTTTTTCACCATTCAGTAGAAAGGATCACAGGCAAAACCACCTCTCTAAGAATGGATAACAGACCACAGTCAGCAGTATGGAACCTAACAACCTGGAGAAACTGTCAGAAAGGC
Source organism: Mellivora capensis (assembly GCA_004024625.1). Lineage (NCBI taxonomy): Eukaryota > Metazoa > Chordata > Mammalia > Carnivora > Mustelidae > Mellivora > Mellivora capensis. The sequence continues at coordinate 80,203 of PISX010001645.1, read as the reverse complement.
AATGCACTGCTTGAGTTATGAACTCATTAATTAAATATCAGTGTATCAAATGGGCTATGAGCTATTAATTCAAAAGCTATTACTGGCTTTGAAGTTGAAATTATAAGCAAAGCAATTAAAAAGTAACTTCTCAATGAGAGTGTTAAGGGAGCATCATATATGTTTACATACATCAGCTCTTTAATTTGGGGATTGAATTGCTTTCTTAAAAATAATGATTATATAAATGATCAAACTACCTATTTTATTGCACAGCCTGGATGCTACAGTTAGAAGAAAAGTCTGCAATCTTTCCTTTGCTACAGTAACACCATGCAGTGGTGAACAGTCTCTTTTTCATACAACTAAATGGGATCACTGTGAAAAATACAAATCAGGGAGTTAACACATTTAAAATGCTTATATTTGCTTTTGCTTATTTCCTCCTAGATATCATGCCTTCAGGCAGTCAACTGTGACCAGATGATGGCAGATGGCTGTGCAATTCAGATGTGGATAATCGAAAATATGGCAGAACTCATTAGCACACAACATCGTATTTCTCAATGGACATAATATTTTTCATCACATCCTAATAGTCAACTTTCAGACTCATTTCCTTTGAAGTATAATGGAATTCCCTTTCTTGTCAACCCTCATGCTTCCTTCTTCTGTATCTTGCTCTGTCTTTCTGGCATACATCTCTTTTCTCCCCCTTTACACCTTTCCTATCATTTTTTAAAATGTGTTTTCTCTCTTGGTTTTAAATGCACATACACAAGGAAACCAGCTACTGGAACTCTGTGCAAGTCAGATAGCTCTTTCAATTTCATCCTTACTAGAGATAAATTAATTAGGAATAATCAAATAAGCAAACAATTTCTCTGAAAAGAAAGTTGTTTCTTGGGGCAGAGTTAGCATTCTGGTTGTTTAGACGAAGGCAACCTTTTCTTCCTACCATGTGTGCACCAACCCTTGCTGGTAGGGGTGTGATTAATGGACTAAAACTTATTCTGAAGAAAAATGAATGCTTTTAGTGGATTGGAAGCAGAAATGCCTATAGTTTATAACCAGTGGTGAACCACTCTGAAGGAGCAGCTGGAGACTTTATATCTATTTAGTTGTGGCTTGTAGGAACTTCTATTATTTTTTTTTTCTCAGTGAATTCTAAAAGGTTCATTTATTTCCCCAAAGTGCAACCTTTCTTTTCTGCAACAAAACAAAAATAATGGTGAGCAGTCTGAAGTTGGCATTGAAAGTCATCTCAACCTGGAAAATTCATTCATCCCACAGTTATTTCCTGGGTTTCTTCTTTTTGTCAAACACTCTTCTAGGAACTTGAGATACAACATTGACCTAAACAGACAGGTATGCTACCCTCATGGAGCCTGCATCCCAGCACTAATAATATTTTAATTAACTGCCACTATTGTCCTGTAACAACCACATTCTTAGGACACAATGTGCTAGAAAGACTTTATTTAGATCACTTGGAATACCTTAATTCATTCATCAGTTAATCTCAAATAGCAAAGGAATGGAATGAAATGAAGAAGGTCCTAGGACTAATGTTAACAACAGAGCAGTTCTGGGAACTGGTATATTACACTGCCTTCTTCAGTACCAAGAAACAGAGGCTTGCAGACCAGCCTTTCCGTTTAAAAGACATACGGTATTAACAATCTCATTTGTTTAATGGAGACTCTACTCAAAAGGCTTTGTAAGGATATAATAGGATAATGTGTGTAAAACACTTAACACAGTGTTTTCTCCTCAGCAGGCAAGTGTGAGCATCCCCATGAGGCTTTAGTTTGTTTTGACAGCCAGAAGCCTGCTAAAGAAATGCTGGCAGACTCTCTTTCATCCAGGTGCAACCAGAACTAGGGATGAGGGTACTGAGTGTGAGAGAGCCTGTCTGATGTCTTCCCCTAGGCTCCTAAAGACACATAGGTAGTTAGTGTCTCCTGGGCCAGATAGAAATTTTGTAAGTTTTATGAGAGTGTTAGATTCTGAAGTAATATCTCATACTTTTCTCCACAGCTCTTCCGGAAATAATTTATACTGTTTACCAAAAACAGAGCCAAGACCATCAGATTAGCAAAATCCACGATTCATATTTATCCTGTTGTTAATGAATGATGGAACAGAGGCTACAGTCACAATTATCCCATCATAACAGATTTGCCTCATTTCTGCCACATGCTGGATTTTTGATCTTTGAAACAAAAGGAAAAAAATAAGTAGCTGCATTCTTCATAAGTTTTCCTGGTGCATCAATATTCTCTCCCAACTATACTCCTGATTCTTTTTAATTAGGGGCAAACAAATCACAATCACAAAGGTATTAATGCTCATAAAGCTTAAAATCTCTTAAATCTCAAAAGAAATACTTAGTGTAATTAAAAAATGAAAATCTATCATTTAAAAAGTAGTTTGACATGACATATTTATATTTTGCATTACAATAGTTAAGACTGATATTTACTTGTAGTTTAGCAGCTGAAAAGACAAAAGAGAAGGCACATCTCCATTCTCATTCCAAATCCATTTTTTTGCAGCTAGAAATGATTATGAGAGAAAATGAGGACATGAATGCATGTATGTGTTTAGGGAGGGAGGTAGGAAAATCCATGCTCAATAAAGAATGTCTGTATCCTCATCTGTAAAATGTATATGCTCTAATGCTTGTAGTTTATCTCTTCCCCTCAAATATTTTATTGTTCAAAGAATCCACAAGTCTAAAATGTAATTCAGTCATGACAGCAAGTAGAGGTCATCTCCTCTCGGTCTAACATAATTAGTGAAGGCAAATGGACAGTCCAGAAGGAATTTAAGAAAATTAATTTAATAAGTCTTTTTGAGGATATTTTACATGGTTGGCTCTGTGCTAAGTCCTGTGGGAAATGTGGAGCTCCATATTACAAGGTCACTTGCTCAAATATGACACAGATCCAGCGCAAACACAAAGAAAGATGACAGGTTCCTTAGAATACTAACAAACCTTAAAAATCTTTATTAAAACTTCCTTTGATGGAGACAAGACAGAATAATTACAATCTATCGATCCCATTACCTTCCTTTCTGGCTCAAGTTCTGTGTTTTATCTATACCCCAATAAATGTAATACTTTCATTTGTTCTATTGCTTTAGTATATTAAGTATATTAAGTCATCTGATTATGGGATTATCAACTCATGGTCAATTTTGCTTCCTACATTACTCCCCACTACCCATTATGTATATATAATAATATAATTATGTAATATTAACATATTTTACATAATTGTATAAAATTAATATATAATTATGCAATACACAATAATTGCATAGATTTTATTTTTTTATCCCATTTTAGATTTTAGCTCCATGTCTATGCCATAACCTTTCAAATTTCAGAATCTAATTTTTTCTAACATCTAAAGTAGGAACTGAAATTCCCAGTCAAACATGGAGGCTTGAGTTCCCTTAATTCTTTTTGGTAACCCCCAAATCCTGAGTGACAAAGCAAAAGGAAAAATTAATGAATAATTTAAAAAAATAGAAGGTGGAAAATAGATGAACAAGTAGTATCTCATTAATGTACCCAGAGAATAAACATATAAGCTACCAATGAGAATAACAAGAAACAAGTGAATGTGAATAAATGCCAGAAACACACACACACACACACACACACACACACACACATTAGAGGTTCAGCAATTTCTAAAAGTAAGGTCCAAGTGAAGCTCAGGAGAAATGGCTGAAAGCCTATGAAAAGAAGTTAGATTCTCTAAGAAACTCTCCCTCACTGACGGCGTAAAAGTGGGCAGCTCCTCCTACCTTTTTTATTATGTGATTCTGGATCTGGGATACTTGGACAGGCACAAGTCAGGAGTGCTGTACTCAAAAGGGAAATAATGAAAAAATGTACATAAGGAGTTTGAAACCTGAAGCTTCCTTACCTGACTCGCTTCCCTTTAATCCCTACCAACCAGATTGGACTCTCAGACAGATATGATGTCTAGATTCAGACAAAATTAAATAACTAACTTAACTAATTAACTAAATAGAGTCAGATAGCAACAGTTGTAGGTGCTCCAATAAAACAAACCAACTAGGTCACCCTACAGTGAAGTCTACCAATATGAAAAAAACAAAACAAAACAACAACAATAAAAACAAAACACTCCTGTGCATAGAGATGCCTAATGTTTCACAGCTAAATAATAAAGGAGAAATAAGAATCAGTAGAAGAGGGAAGAATGAACTAGAGAAAAGGATGTATGAATAAAGAAAAAATGCAGAGAGATAAAAACTTAAAACATAAACAAAATAAAGCAAAACAAAGGCACAGCCTTCTTTAAATTCCCTTTTCTTTACAGCAATAAAATAAGGTATTCCATGCATGAACAAGAACAGAATGCCACGAAAAGAACTGTCTGGAGAGCCACAAAGAACTCTTAAAGATTAAATTCACTGGAAAAGATGCAAGTTAAATTTAGGAAATCTTCCAGAAAGAAAACAAAAATAGACAAAGATGGAAAGCAGCAAAGACAAAACAAAAGTGAAAGATAATTAAAGGGTTAGCCCACCTTGTTCAACAACCAAACAATATAAATTCCACAATGAAGATAAAAAATAGAAGAGAGAAAGAGAAAAGCAACTGAGAGCTGGACCATGGTACTGGGAGGAGGTAACCAAGAGCTCAGGGTAGGCTAGGCTTTGTTGCTCTTCTGCTGAGCATAAATAATTTCACAAAAAAAATTAACATCAGACAAACTACTTTCTGACCATGGTGGAGCAAGACAAAGAGATAACACTACTCCATAAGCCTGGTGGGCTGAGACAGAAATGATAACATTGTCTAAACCACAAAAATACCCAAACAGCTTCCTTTCCTAACTCCTATGAGTAATTGCTGCTTCTTCATCAATTGCATTTGACCAAGGCTTCCTCTGAGATGAGGATGACTTGGATATCCCCCCAAATTATCCCTTCTTCCTGACAGCACACACTCTAGAGCACAGCCCACTTTTCACAGACTCTCTCACCACAAGGTAAAACTCTATAATTTGTCCTTTATTACACCCTATTCCCGAGATGCCCATGGTTCATCATGGTGTACATGCTCTAACACTGACAAAGGACAATAAAACCTACTTTTTCAATTACAGATGTTGCTGATTGTCTTGGGTTAGAGGATATTGACCAAAGGACATTATGCATGAGATAATTTAAGAAATAGTCCTATATCTGAAAGTTATCTTTGAATTAAAAGGAACCATTGAATTCCCTGCAAAATAAATAAGAGACCTGACCCAGAGACATTTCATTATGAAACTTCAAAACATCAGTAATGAACAGAAGACCTTCAAATCTTCCAGAGCAGGGAAAGAATAGGTTGCATAAAAACAATCAAGAGACAGAATGACATCAGTTGTTCAGTAACAACCCTGGAAGCAATGCCTTCAAATTATTCAGCTCTAAAGACAGAATGTAGATTTTTTTAGGCTCTTCATCTAGTTCAAGTGAGAGCTGTTATCTTGGGAATGGAGTGATCAGTATCCTGAGGAGACTTAGCCTTAGTTAAGACATATTCAGAAGGGAAGTATCTGGTGATAACTGCTGGGACTGATCAAGAAGAGCTCAAATGTTTCTAGTTTGCATGACTGACTGAGTACATTGTTGTGAACACAGAAAACGGAATGAGCTTCAGCCTTTAAAAAGATCATGGGGGACGCCTGGGTGGCTCAGTCGGTTAAGCCACTGCCTTCAGCTCAGGTCATGATCCCCGGGTCCTGGAATCGAGCCCCGCATCAGGCTCTCTGCTCAGCAGGGAGTCTGCTTCCCTCTCTCTCTGCCTACCTCTCTGCCTACTTGTGATTTCTCTCTCTGTGTCAAATAAATAAAGGCTTTTAAAAATAAATTTAAAAAAACCCTGAAAATGCAAGGAGAAGCAAGTTGAGGACTGATTTTTTTTTTCTTTTTGATTAATATTTGTAAATGAGACAGTACCAATGGAGAGGTGGGAGCGGTAGCAGGATCAGAATGAAGCAAGAAGGTAAGTCGAATGTTGGAAATCCAGGCAACCCTTAAAAGTTTACTTATTAAGGAGAAAAAAGAATTTGCACATCACTCCAAATTATCTTTGATGTGTGCTTTTCTCACTCCATTTCTTATGCACTTTTCAAAATCTGACTCAGTTTCTGAGCTCCTTGGCATCATTATAGGGATTCTGAGGAATTGTCACTGAATTGCTCACCTAAAGTATTTACCACTTGAGACTCAGAATTCATTTTTGACATATCCCATGCAAGACTGAATCACCTCCCCATTTAAAAACTTGCATTATGAATTTTTTTCTTTTGGTTTTCAACATCTTAGATGCCCAAAAGCCAGTACTCTTTTCCCAGCTATCATAAATTTTGGATATTATGCTTTCTTTCTTCTAAGGTACTTTGGCTTTTAATACATAAATCTTCCTTGTTAGACAGAGAAAGAACTTTGTTTAAGGTTTCCTCTTAAGAAGACTAATTTTCCAATAAAACCAACTTAAACTTTGTTAAATTCTCTGCATTTTGCTGACTCAAACTTCTGCATTTTGCTGACTCAAACATATATATCTGATAACTTGAAATCCCTTGCATTCCTCACCTATATACCATACATGAGACCCAGGACTAAAACCCAGGACTACTGAGCTGAGTAGCTTGGAATACGCACATAATGTTTATTTGCTCAGCAAATATTTATTTAGTGCCTATTGTGTGTCAACCACTGTTTTCAAAGTGATATGACTTATTTTTCTCCCTCCTATCATTTCTGTTTTCATGACATATTTCAAACAACTTTTTCAAATATGAAGGCTTGGGTATTTCAAAGGATAAATAAATTAATAAGATATATTAAAATACTCCAGCTCATTTCAGACCCCTCTCTTCCCTCAAAAAAATTAAATGCTGATCCTACAGCCAACCTAATTTTGAGGTTGTAGAGATTCGGAAGAATAATGTTTAAAAACAGCTACCATATATTAATGCTCATTAAGTTCCAAGCTACATGGAAGGCATTTGTATGTATATATTATATTTAATCCTCATAGCAATGTTATTATATATATATTTTTTACCCATGGGGAAACTGAGATTAAGAGAAAAAGGTTAAATATATTTGCTGATGTCACACAGATACTAATTGATGAATCTTGATTTATAATTGAAATCTGTCTAAGGGGTCTAAACTGCCCTTGAGGAATTTAGTGTAGTTTTGGAGAATAGAGAAACCTAAAGAGAGAGAAGTAAGTGGTAAATACTAAAAATCACACAAAACAACAACAATAAAAACATTTCCCTTAAGAGTGATGTTTTCTCCTCTATATTTCCATTTCATCTGATGTTCTGATTTCTCATTTTTTGGTTCATTCTCTGCTCCTGGACTTCCACTAAGAGTCTACATCTTTTACTGATTTGTATCACTCAGAATATCTATTCCCATTTAAGGTCACTTAGTAGTCCTAAATTTGAACATATAAAATGAAGCTTCTTGACCAGGAAAGAACCCTGATAGCTTTCAGAAGCTGAATTCTTCCAGGGACATCTTTGAGACAAATTTACAGGTATCAGTTGGATTTTACTGGCCCCTCTAAATGATTTTTTTGTTTTGGTGAGAATTATCTAATATAGAGAACAGTCAATGGTAGCACAGCTACACAATGAAATGTAAAGCTTTGTTGAAAACAGACTGAACCAGGAATTGACTCTTGTCCTTGAGGCGTTTTGTTGGTCTTCTGCTGGCCAAGTGGGTCAGGAGTTTGAAGCACTTGAGTTAAATGACTAAGAGACTGACATTCTGTCAAATAGGCAAACCAGAGGGTTCTCTGACAAACACTATATTTGGGTGAAATTCTGATGAAAAAGGTAGAAAATCTGCTGCTATGGAAATACAGAGTCAGCCCACTGAAACCCCTAACTCCCATAAATTAGTGGTTATTACATGCAGAGGAAAACACAAACTTTGTTAATACTTTTCCCATCCACTGTGAAATATAGAAGCTCAGCTATGATGTAGCATTTAACTGCACATCGAATCAAGAGTCCAGTAATAGAAATTGCCTTTTTGCAGTAGAAAACAGGGTTAGAAGCAAACCAAAATAACACATAAAACAGATCTCCATGGAGAAAATTGAAGACTGTTTCTAGCATGTAAAGATCGAGGACGCAATTCCTGTTCTGTGAAAAGCTTTTTTCCTGGGGTTTTAAATTTTCCTCTTGATTATGTGTGGAATCAAGGGGTGTCTGTGTGATTGCGCCCATGCATGACTCCGAGAAACAGAAATGGGGCAGACACAGACAGATGGTGACAGGCTCATTTTTAATCCCAACCAGCAGGGATAGAAGTCAAGAATCCAAGGCAGATCATAAAAGTTGGCATCGAATTTTCGTTTCCAAATTTTACATCCGCAATTGGTTAAAACTCAGTTTACTTCTCTCTAGTAAACAATGGATTCAGAACAAAATAGTAATGAGGATTCTTTTTATTTAACTAGCTAATTTACAAACTTTAAAAAAACTCTATACTCAGTGTTAGCAAGAGTGCAGAAAAATGGACTTTCCCTTGTACTATTACTTGATAAATAAATTGAAATTGCATTCTAGAACAATTTATTGCACAAATAATTATTTGTAATAGAGAAGAATTAGAAACAATATACTTTTCCAAAAGCAGAAGGCTTTCATATCCATTAGAGGGCATCAATACAAATTGGTTTTAAACTAATTTTGAAGATACAAGAGCTCACTCATGAGGCCATGTTTTATGAACAAGATGGGATACAAATCAAATATCCAGTATAATCTTCATAGATGGCTATATAGTGAGGTTTTTCAAAAGACTTGACACACTCCAAAATGTTATCAATTGTATAATCTCAGTATTGGAAAATGCATGATTTTATTTCTGCTACTGTAGCACATTAAATATTTTTTTAAGAGTAAATATTGTTTCAGTGAAAGGTTGTTTAAAAAACAATATACTGTCTGTTTTTTCAGTGCAAATCCTTTTGTACCTGCCAATGCATTTTCCAAAGTATATCCCTATATAATCTTAGAGAATCTTCCTCAGCTAGGAGAAACACATCTATATTGCTTTTGTTGAATTTCAGTTCATAATCCCTTTCTTCTACTGTTTGATATAACCAGAGCTAGATGTCAGACCCAGGATCACAGCCTGTAAAAAATACACACACTATAGCTCCATCTCTCAATTACTTCAACTCTCTACAAGACCATGTCCATTGGGAAATAATTGCCAGACATTGAAGGGGTGCTCCCTTGAGTATGCTCTCTAAAGAGCAGATGTCCACCCATGGATTTGCAAAGGAGAACACAGAAAAGGATCAAGATAGTCAACCTTGAATGATGGTAAATCCTTTATGGCTTTCTCCAATACTCTCCCTTATACATTGATTCCTTTTTCAGGTCATGGGAAAGGCTTTCTGATGCCTTCTTACTTTCTTCATTTTTAAGTAAATTCATTCTCTACAAAAATAAAGGAGTTCAATAGAACTAGCATTTCTCCCTACATTTATGCTTCAATTTAGTTAATCTCTGTATCACAGATGGTCCTTGATTTACAATGGTTGGATTTACAAATTTTCAACTTTACAATGATGTGAGAGCAATATGCATTTGATAAAAACTATACTTTGAATTTTGAATTTGGATCTTTTCTCTGGGCTTGGCAATGTGCAAGATGACCCTCTCTCATGATGCTGGGCAGCATCAGTGAGCACAGTGCCCAGTCAGCCACATGACCCTAAGGTTGAACAACCAAGACACTGACAACCCTCTGCACCCATACAACCATTCTGTTCTTCATTTTCAGTACAATCTTCAATAAATTACATGAGATATTCAACACTTTAGTATAAAATAGACTTTGTGTTAGATTATTTGGCCCAGCTGTAGGCTAATGGGTATTCTTAATATGTGTAAGGAAAGCAAGGCTAAGCTATGATGATGTTCAAGTGGAAATGCATTTCCCACTTGTGATACTTTCAGTTTATGAGGTGTTTCTCTGGACACGACCTCCTCAAAAGTCAAGGAAGATCTGTACTATGAACTTAATATATGGCAGACACTCTTCCAAGTATTCTTCTCTTTTTTTTTTTCCTCTTTCTTTGTCAATTAATTTAATTGGCAAAACAACCTCATCAGGTAAGTATTGTTATTACCTCTATTGTGCCAAGAAATTTGAGATTCAAGGAAATTAATTTATTTGTCTGAGGTCATGGAGCTAATTTATGGTGAAGTTAGGACACAAACACAGGGTTTTAGCTCCTATGATTGCTTTCTCTCTTTCTCTGCCACTCACCCTCTCTTATCTATCTATCGATGCCAGTTATTCTGTATAGGATGCTATTGTCCCAGTTGTTCCAAATGTACAACAATTTATCAGGCTACAGGGAAAACCTCGGGGCCAGGACCCCATATGCTTTCTGGAGTTAGCAAAAGTGATTTCAAGCCTAGAGCAAAGATTCTCAAAGTACTATAGACCACACCTAAGTCTCACCTGTGATAATGTAAAAACTGCAAATTTTTATACTCCCCCACAACACTGCAGATATATTGATAATCAAAATCTTTGCAATCCCCTAATGCAGAAGTTGATGCATTTCCATCTGGGCCACTTACATGGTCACCAGCTAATGAAACAAGAATGCTTGCTCTTGAAGACTTTTTGACTCAAGGACACAGCCAGGATTCCTGGTTTAGGACTTAGCTATCTGTCTAACAGTTGTCCTACAGTTCAAAGCAGTTTTCAAAAACCAGCATGCATTATTTCAGGAAAACTTAAACACACAAGTATGTATTTTTTCAGATGCATATATGAATACTTCATATTTATCTTTGAAAATAATTTATATCTTTGAAAATAATATATCTATATATGTATATAGTATCAAGATCTGGAAAACATTAATCATGCCTCTTCTTTTTGTCATAAAAGAGAAGAAATATAATTTTTGCAAGCTACTGATACTTTTGTTTTCACTGCTTCCTAAATCAATCAACACAAAGTTTTATGCACACCTGTGGTATTATGACATCAAGCATGAGGCGTGGTTGTTTGGGTGCCTTCAACATTGCGAATGATACTGAAATGAATTCTACTGATCAGTTATTTCTTCTACTAGTTTATAGTGAATTTGAGAGTATTCTGTGCAGCCTGATTAGAATAACTAGAAACACGGTTTTGTCAACATTTAATTAAAATACCAAGCAACTGTCCTAAAGTGTGGAAAGAGTTCATCCCTTATGCTCAACATATATTTGAGCTATTGGACCTTAGTCTATAACTTAAACTCTTTTGACCTCTGTGTTCTCATCCTTAATATGATTGGTTCAGATTAAGATGTTCTAACAGGACTTTGTGCTCTGCTTGAGTCTGTCTGTTACTACTGCCCATTCTGGAGTTTATTCTATTCTAGAAACTCCTTATTGGTTAGTGGTTAGATCAACAGACTGTAGAGAAAAAAAGTTTAGAAATATTGCCAATTTGAACACTTTACCCATTTAAACCCACTCCTGTGGGAATGTTTTTCAATCAGTGAAATAAAAATGATATTCAGCCAGTGTATGACTATTTTCTTTAGCCAAGACAATGAAAAATGGATTTATTATCTACTTTTCCTTAAAAAAAAGCTTTTGTGTGAAAAAAATTGTGACAAACTCACATAAAAACTGTTCGTGGGGCGCAATTTTCAAATAAAACTCTATTATATTGATAGACATTGAAATTGCTGCTCATCGTGCAGGGACATAAATATCCATTCTGCCCAAAACAAATTTAGCAAAATCAAAATATGTAACACTAAGAACATTTCAGCTTTTCTCTAACACATGGAGCCAGCCATACATGCCAACCCGATTTTATCGCCTCTCCTCATTAAGCTTGAAAGCATATTTTGTGTTGCTTTTAGCAGCTCCTAAAATTTCTTTGTCTCTTAGCACAGCACCATAAAAGTTCCCACCTGACAGATCATAAATCGTTCTCACAGAGCAGTCTGTCCCCTGGCACAAACTGGTTACATTCTATTCTCCAGATACATTACTAACAGCATTTATGCACTTGGGTACAAAACTTAGTTTCAGGATCTGGAAAATGTTTGACCCTATCCTATCAATTCATAGCAGGGAATGGTCTACCTTAGACAAAGCATTTATTCTCACTGAGAGTGAAAGGGAAGAGAGCTTCCTTTGTTATGAAATACATTTAGAGAAGTAAAGAGAGGGTTATCTGAGGCCAAGGAAATCTGGCCACACAAACGTGACCTGGATATTTAGGACTCTCTCACATACTGTAGGATGCATTAATGATAGTTTCCTCAACCCTGATTCTAGAGAACATTCAAGGACATGTAATTTGTCTGCTACTCTGTCATTTGTTTCCTCATTCCCCAAGCATTCACGGAGAACCTGCTAGATTCTAGACATTTGTCAAGTGATGTGATCTCAGACATAGGTAAGATGAGGTCCCCACCTACAGTTATGTAGGCATTTTCATTAAAGTGTAATAAAGGTCTTATTAAGCAAGGAGACACTTACTCTTTGAGTGAGAAAGAGGGATCAGGAAAACTTTTATGAAGGAATTAAAGGATGAGCAAAATTTCGAGATCTGAATAGGAGTTCCTTATGTGGTCATTGAGTAGTAGGTGATGTATAAAAGATACACAGTTTTTAAAGTATAGTATCAGAACACTAGCAAGTAGTTCAGAATGAGTGGAACCCATGCAGTATATGGTGAAGAAAGGATGAGGCTAGAGAGGTACACGGAGTCAAATCCCAAAGGATCCTCCGGATGTGAGCATAAAATGTTTATAGGACTTTTTTTCTATGATAATGGAGAGCCAATGAGAGGAGTAACATGAGGAAGATGTTCAGTTCTGGCCATTCAGAAGAAATGGCCAAATGTTCAGATATCCTTATTTAGATTATGATAATAATAAAAAAACTGACCACAAAAGCAATAATGATATATTGCAAAACTGGCCATAAATTCTCTCCATCCTAGTATGTGTGTCCCTTTGCAAAATAGTTCTGCAACAACTCCTATCAAGAGGCAAAAGGGGTTTCTCTAATCATTGCGTCTTTGTTTGGTATGTGATATTCTTTGGTTACCATCAACCATCAGAGCCTTTAGAGACTCAGAAATGACTTTCATAGAGGGGCTTGTTACTTTTGTTGCTCTTGAAAACCTCAAACTGTATGTGAAAGAGTCTGGGCTGGCCTCTTGTATAATGAGAGACATATTTCCCAGTTACCCCATTGCCCTATCAGCCTGTTATTAGCCATATATGTGAGTAAGGCCATCCTAGATCATCCTGCCATCAGCCAAGCCATGATGTGATTTCGTGACCTGACAGCTAACTGTAGAAGTATAATCAAGCCCAGGAAAAGCCAACTGAACTACTCCAGACCAGACAAACTAAGCAACCAACCCAAATAACTCTGTTAAATAAATGGTAGTTTTAATCCAACGAGTTTTGAGGCAGTTTTTTTTCTGCAACAAAGTTGAAAGATATACAAATAGAATTATTTTATACTTATGATATTATAGTAACCACTCCAAAAATTTTATGTGCATTATTTTTATTTACTTTTATAACATCTTCTAAGTTATGACCTGATTTTACTGATGAAGAAACTGATCTGTAGCCATTCCTTTTGACGACTGAACAAACTGAGTTACAGAGAAGTAACACAAAACAAAACAAGACTGAAAAGAGAGAAGTTTCTTGATTAATGATGGCAGTGCTTGGTACTATGGAAATTCTATTTACCTTCAAACTATCAAGAAAAACTATCAAGAACTTCCCAATACATATCAACTTTAAAAATTAGTGTTTACCTGCTTTGTAAACTTAATTTCTGATCATATTCAACAAGGAATATTAATGAGTAAAGAAGTAATAAGCTGAATATAAGAAGTAAATAATGTATAGCACATGCTCCATATAGAGTAGGCAGCCTCCATTTAATTGTTGTCATGCAAAATGTTGACCTCCATATTCCCAACATTTCCAGAATGTTTAAGTTTTTTTTAAGTAGAAATTCTGCACTTGTGAAATATTCTAGTATTTAAATAATTTATAATAACCTAAAACAAAGGTGTGTCACAAACAAAACATTTTTACTTGCCTTTGGCTGGTAGTTTGTGATCTGGAATCAATACTTCTGGTGGTGGTGGGAATGAGGGTTGGCCTGCTGATTATTAGGTCACTTATGTCTATTAGAGCACTTCTAAGTCCATTGCAGGATTGCTGGTCACAGAGGCAGTTTACCTGGAGGAATGAACCAAATGATTTGGACTTTTACTGAAGACTAATACCAAATGGGAATATCCTAATACCAGAAAAAGTAAAACTTATCACCTGTGTCTATTAGTTTGCTTTCAAAGATTAGTATAGTAAATATTTCTTAGCTATAAGCCAGGAAACATCCGGACATATTCACTCTTAATTCACCTTCAAAGAACCTTGTCTTATTTAAAAAAAATAAATAACCCTGACTTATTTCAATGTCAGCAACCTAACCCTCTCCTATGATAGTAGCATTCATGGCAGATTAATCATCTCTTTCAATCCACCAAAAACATGTCCAGTTATTCTTGATAATCAGTCACTTGATTCTAGCCATACTTTCTAAAAAACTATCATGCTATTTTTTGGGACTGCCTGTCCCTCTCTGACTGCTTTTTAGATCTTTGACTTATCTGTGTTAGTGAGAGAACTCAGGAGCTTTTCCTTCTCTCTCTATCTTTTCAAGGGCACAAGAGGGAGGTGGGGCATCTGAGTGAACTCAAGTTCTGGTGAGATACCATGCAGTAATAATGTCCAGCACTGAGAAAGGGCCATACACAGCCATAACAGGAACCACTCAAGTCCACACAAGACCTCTTACTTGGCAAACTTTATTGTTTCTAATTTGTTTTCAACAATTCTTACTCCTTCTTCACTACCAGGCCATCTGCCCTGTGCAGGTGACAGTGGCAAATGGGCTGGAATTTCAATGTCTTCATTGTATTGATTTCCATTTATTTTGATCTTTACAGTCTTTTTTCTTTGCCAGAGAAAGTTTTTGACCAAGGGAAATGCTATTCAGGGTTGGCTTTCTAAGTTGTAACACTTTAAAACACACTAGTAAGTAATAAGACAAGTGACAGATAAGGGTCAAAAGACGACTGATCAAGGGTAAGTTGTAGGAAAGCACATCAAGGCAGAGTTAGGAAGAAAAGCAAAGCTTGGTGCCCAGGTCCATGTTTTTCCATTCAGGTCTGTTTCAGGCTCTGAGAATAATCGTACCCTCAGACAAAAGAATTTGACTGCAGAATTTCAGCTAAGGGACTCAGAAAATTCAAGATTAAGTCAGTTGTATCCTGATTCTACTCTGATCTGTGCAATAGTACTAGAAACATGGAGTTTGCCTTTAACACCCATTCTCATAACTAGCCCTCCCTGCTTCAATCACCTGCACTTAGACAGGTGATTGAGTCTAAAGGACTTAGACAGGTGATTGAAGCTCCTTTAGACTCAGATCCTTTAGATATGAGGTCACAACTTGCTTATTCCAAGTTCTACCATGGTAGGAAGATGCCTAAAACCCAGCAAAGCTATTGGAACCTATTACTTGAGAATTTTTCCTAATGTTTTCTTGTATGTTGTTTTCTAAAATTCATCATACTTCTTTGTCTAGTTTTTTTTTTTTTTTTTTTAATTTCAACACTTGTCCATATACTCTCATTACACTTGTTTTTGGCCAATTGACTTCCAAAGGCTTTTAACATTTGAATGTGCCCCATTTGGTTGCAGAACAAACCAGTAAGCACAAGCTCTTCTTCCATCTATGTTTGCATTTACCACTCTTGGTCTGCTATTATTTCAAGATGATGTGCCTAGGTATGGTTTCTTTTCAATTATTCTTTTTGGATAGAATCCAGTAGATCACATCAGGTCAACAATGTTTATAACACCTAAAAATACATATATTTTTACATTTATTGTAAAAAGTACATACAAATACTGTACTATATTTTTTAATTTTTTAAAAGATTGTATTTATTTATCTGACAGACAGAGATCAAAAGCAGGCAGAGAGGCAGGCAGAGAGAGAGGAAGAAGCAGGCTCCCCATGGAGCAGAGAGCCCTATGTATGGGTCAACCCCAGGACCCTGGGATCATGACCTGAGCCGAAGGCAGAGGCTTTAATCCACTGAGCCACCCAGGCGCTCCCAAATATTGTACTTCAAAAGACAGAAGAGGGTTGTGAAAATAATGAAGAATAGATGAACTGAGATTCCGGAGAGGGAAGAGTATGATTTTTGGCGAGTTAACATTCACTGCCCATTATTCTCTCCTGAAGGCATTTGTCCGTTCTGGAAATTGACCGATGATGAGAGTTTACCTGGGCAGAAGGATTCTGCTGAAGGAAAGAGAAAACAGTGACATTTTGGAAGTTTGCACAGGCTGATGAAACAGACTGGAATGGGGGCCCCCAAAACACAGCTGGTTTCCCTACAGAGCATTTGCTAAGTTCTGGGTGGTATGGGAGTTTAGGAAACTAGACCAGAAACTTCTAAAAGGCAGAAAGAAATACCTAGTGGTCTCATACTATTTTGAAAATAAAGTTCAACCAAAAACACTCAAACTATGACTAGTCTCTTCTGAAGACTTTGGGAAAGAAATTAAAGATCTAGTATTAGAACTAGAACGCAAGTGAATCTCTCAATCTTCCAGAGCTAAATTCAAAACCCCATATTCTAGAAACAAATGAACCCAAGGTGAACATTTTTACTAATACTGAAGCCCAACACAGAACATTCTAATCCCTGGTTTTGATGATTAATTGCTCACCCTGTATGCTTAGGTGGACAGTCTCTAGGAGAAAATAGCATCATTCACATTCTCTGTGGTTCTTGGTATCATAAAAAGTCATGAAACATGAGAAGCCAGGAAAACAGATCTGAAAATCAAGACAGAAGACACATAATGGAAGCAGACTAATAGATAACCCAAAAATTGGTTTCAGCACACAAGAATGTTGAAATGACTATTTTAAACATATTACTCTTCTTAAGGTTCATTGAGTCTCCTTGTTATCTCTCAATATCTCAGGCCTTTGTCTCAGTCATTGTCTCTTCCTTATTGTCACCTCTGAAATCTGGTTAGATATATCATGAACATTATTATCCTATCCAATTTATATTGTGTTCTTTGAATTTGACTTTTTAATTTTATTTTTATCTGTTTTTCTTCCATTAGGATATATGCTGCTTTAGGGAATGGGTTTTTAAATTTTTTAATTGCTGTATCCCTAGGACACACAAAATTTATTTAATCTAATACATTCTAGAGTATTCTGACTGGGGAAAATAACACCTCTGAAAAATATAAGAATAAAGTATCTGTACAAAGTTCTGAATGACATATACAACAAATTCAGTTATGCATATCAAATTAAGAAATAAAAACCATCCTACCATAATACTGGAAGACTAGAACTGTATCTATTAAAGTAGGAATAACCTGAGTTAATATTTATTAAATGTTTATTTTGTGCTTCTATACCACCTCTTTTATACTACTTTATACTGCTTCAGCAGTTATTATTACATGACATAATCTTAGAACTACCATTTAAAGCAAAAATATAACATAAAAGAAATTAATGAAATCACAATTATTTGTACATATTATAGTTTTTTGCTGAGAGAACATTGGACTACCATCTGAAAACCCATTAAAATTAATAAGAGAGTTAAAAAAATGACTGAATACAAAATTGATTAGAAAATATTTCTACATACTAGCAATACCTGTTTGGAAAATATATTAGAAAAATTATTCATAACAATAAATTCAAATAATATATTGGAAGATTTTAAAGAAAACTTATGGGAACTAAGCATAAAATAATAGAAAACTTTGTTGAGACGTTAAAAAAAAATAAAAGGAAGTAAATGGTGAACTATTACATCCCTGAGTAAGAAGACTGGGTGTTATAAAAATTACATTTATTTTCAAATTTATTTATGGTTTTGTTTTCAAATGCCAATGTTAAGGACATCAATTTAGAGTATGTCAGTATGGATAAAATATATACATATATATATATTTATATAAATGTATATATGTTTATATATGTGTGTGTATATACACACACATACACACATATATGCACACATGTCATCACAAAGAAGTTTGGGAAATGCTACTTTCTTTCTTTACTGGAAATCATACAGAAATTCAACTGTTGGTAAATTCTCAGATAATCTGCCATATGTAAATCTATAGTAAATGCAGCTTTCTTTAACCAAATCTTATTGAATATATGTTTTTGGTAGCACCTTATTAACCTACGACATAGTGTTGTGAAGAACAACATTTTGGGTAAAAAGTACTAATTAATAAGTTTAACCCAATATAAGTCAAAATCCCAGTAACAATTTGGTGTTAATCTTAAAGGGATTCTCATGTTCTCTTAAATGAATAGCTAGTGGTCACTGGTATAAACCATTTTAAGAAGTTATCATGTACATGTGTGTATATATATATATATATATATATATACACATATATATATATATGTATATATTTTATCCATAGTGACATACTCTAAATTGATGTCCTTAACATTGGCATTTGAAAACAAAACCATAATTAAATTTTAAAATAAATGTAATTTTTATACATTTATATAGTCTTCTTAGTCAGTGATGTAATAGTTCAAAAGCTTCTGCACAGCAAAGGAGACATTCAACAAAACAAAGAGGCAACCCACGGAATGGGAGAAGATATTTGCAAATGACAGTACAGATAAAAGGTTGGTATCCAGGATCTATAAAGAACTTCTCAAACTCAACACATGCAAAACAGATAATCATATCAAAAATGGGCAGAAGATATGAACAGGCACTTCTCCAATGAAGACATACAAATGGCTATCAGACACATGAAAAAATTTTCATCATCACTAGCCATCAGGGAGATTCAAATTAAAACCACATTGAGATACCACCTCACACCAGTTAGAATGGCCAAAATTAGCAAGACAGGAAACAACGTGTGTTGGAGAGCATGTGGAGAAAGGGGGACCCTCTTACACTGTTGGTGGGAATGCAAGTTGGTGCAGCCACTCTGGAGAACAGTGTGGAGGTTCCTCAAGAAGTTAAAAATAGAGCTTCCCTATGACCCTGCAATTGCGCTACTGGGTATTTACCCCAAAGATACAGATGTAGTGAAAAGAAGGGCCATCTGTACCCCAATGTTTATAGCA